>BPTQ01000005.1:23034173-23175662 GCA_019973895.1 Chrysanthemum seticuspe
ATCACAAAATATCACTTGTGATAGTCAGAAACCTATGAATATGAACGAAAATGTAAGAAAATGGACGAAAACGTATGAAAGAATATAAACACATCTGAAAATGGACGAAAACGTATGAAAATGGACGAAAATGAAAGAAAAATGATGAAAACGGACGAAAACGTATGAAAACGAACGAAAACGTATTAAAACGGATGAAAACGTATGAAAACAGGCAAAAACGTAAGAAAACGGAAGAAAACTTATGAAAAAGGACGAAAACAGATGAAAACGTATGAGAACGGACGAAAATAGACGAAAACGATGAAAGCAAAGAAAAAACGCGAATTAAAAAAAAACGTGGATTAAAAAAAAACGCGAATAAAAAAAAACGGAAGTTAGAAAAATAAAATAAAATATATGTGAATAAAAAAGAAAGACAAGAAAAAAACATAGACATACATTTACCTTTTAAATCTTAGGTTAATCCCAACATTATATCAAACTAAATGAATGATAGTGATTTTTCCCTTAGTAAGCATAAATTTATGAATAAGCAAAACAAAATGACTCTTATGTTATATTAAGTAATGATCAAATAAAAAATAAAATTAAAATGAGAATGGTGAGAAGAAAGCACAACCGCATATTTTAGATGCACCTAAAGAAATAGATGCATCTCCCCCTAAATTTCTTCTTCTTATTTGAAATGTGTGGCTCAAATTTTTTTTCATTCTTTCTTATTTCATTTTCTCTTCTCATTAAATCTTTCCCATGTAATATTATATAATTTTTTTCTTACATCAAATACAAATTCAAATCAATTTTTTACTAAACCTATCTACAAAACAAACGACCTGAGACAAGAAGAAAAAACCCTTTCTAAAATCCTAAAGAAATTAAAATTTGTGTTCTCTTCGATTGCGTATCATGATTACAGATCTCCTTCATCTATTGTAAGTCTTCCATTTCCCCCAAAATCACTTCTCCTGCCATTTTATTAATTAAAAAAGAAAACCCTAAATTTCTTTGCTTTAAGGTGTTGTTTGATCAACTATCCATTCACTTGCGAAACCCAATTGCAATTTTTTATAATTCTACTTTTTATAGCTGATAATCTGAAACCCTAAAGCTGAAAATGAAAGAAAAGGAGATGAATGGATCAATGGAGACTGTGTTTAGCTGTGTTATACCTTATATACAAGATGGTGATGACCGTAACTCTATCTCTTTAGTTTCCCCTAAATTATACGAGCTCAATTCCTTTACTCGTAAGCACGTAACTGTCCATGCCCATTACGCCCCAAATCCGTCTCGTGTAAGCCAAAGATTCCCTTTTATCGAGTCCTTAACACTCAACGGACTTCCTCGTTGGTATTCTCCAGAAATATCGGACATTGACATCACCCCATGGATTGAAGAAATATCTGTTAAGTTTGAGTGTTTGAAAGCGCTTCATATCCATGGAATGGTTGTTTGTGATTCTGATCTCAAGCTCTTGGCTAAAACCCGAGGTAAAGATATACGGAGTTTGAAGATTTGTAGCTGTGAAGGGTTTTCCACGGATGGGTTAATGCATGTCTCTAAGTATTGTAATGATTTGAGAACTTTGTGTTACAAAGGTAATTATATTGTGAATGCATACGAGAAAGATGGGCAGTGGTTAAGTGAATTGGCTTTGCATAACAAGGTTATTGAATCATTACATTTTGATTTTGATATTAATGATGTGAACGATCTTACACTTATTGCGAAAAAATGTAGTAATTCTTTAGTATCGTTGAAGTTTTGTCCATTGTATTTAAGTGATTTAGGAGATGTTCTTAGCCATGCTATTAAGTTACAAGATTTTCATGGCATCGCTATGTTTGATGAAGATGGGGACTATAGTAGTTTCGAATTCCCCCCAAGTATTCGTGGTGTATGTATTGAGAACTTGCTTGAAACTGAATTTTCGCTTTTACTCCCTTATGTGAATCAGCTGCGGGAGTTGAATCTTATATGCAAGGGAATTAGATATTGCCAGTGTTTCTTGATTGGAAGATGTCCCAACTTGGAAGTCCTATATACAGATGATGCATGTAGAGGTAAGGGATTGCAAGTTATTGGTCAGGTTTGCAAGAAACTGCTCAAATTTACCCATCATGATCCTGTGACTCACATGGGACTTATTGCTCTGGTTCAAGGATGTATCAATTTGGAGTATTTAGATGTTAAACTCTTTGATATTTCAAATGAAGCTATCGAGTGTATAGGGTCCCATTTAAAGAATCTGTGTGATATCCGTATCAAATTGATTCAGAAAAGGCAGGTTACAAAAACAAATTTACCGTTAGACAATGGGATCCGAGCTATGCTAATGGGTTGCATCAAACTTAAAAGGCTAGCTCTCAGCCTTTGTGATGGAGGATTGACCGATGTGGGCTTGGGGTACATTGGGAAGTATGGTCATAATCTAAGATATCTCTCTCTAGATTCTATAGGAGAATCTGATACAGGACTTGTGGAGTTATCAAAAGGGTGCCCAAAATTAAGAAAGCTAGTAATAAAGGATTGTCCCTTTAGCAAGCAAGCAATAGCCACTTTTGTGTTTAATATACATTCTCTAAGGTATATTTGGGTTGAAAGTAATTATTATACTGTTTTGGCACTCACTCGTCCAACAGAACATGCTGAGGTAATACTACTCATAGCTTCACTAATAATTTGCTATAAATTATCATATCTAGGAGGTTGTATGCATCTTTTCCCAAAATACTTTTGTCCATTTTTTATCAGTTTTTTACAAAAGTTATTGCGTTAATTATGATTACAAAATACAAATACACGATTATTACAAAAAATGGGTAGCTCGCGCATTAATTGCTGTTATCAGGGTGGTAATATAGGTAGTTTACTGGCTAATAATTATTATTCATTTTGTGAAATGATTATTATACAAATATATTTGTTAGTTAGCTAGGAGTAAGAAAACAATATTGTTTTCACAAGAATATAAAAAAAAATTAAATAACTAAATAAATAAAAAATAAAAATAAAAAATAAAAAATTGAGAATTGATTTAATTTGAGAGGTTGTATGCATTAGAAACAAACTTTGGATATTATTACAAGTTCGACCCCGTTATCCATGACCCATTGTTATGTATATTGGTTGAGACTGTTGTGTACTTGCCGGCTGGCCTTGATTTTTTCACTATAGAGCCACCACCAAATACTCAAAATGCTTAAAATATAATCTGCTAAAAATTGTTAGAAAAATCATTGCTTCTTTTGTCACGTAACTTAAATGACTCAAATACCTGACAATGATGAGAAAATAGTTTGATATTGTGCACATAGGCCAATATCATTACTTTCAGCAAATATGCAGTTTATTTTTGTATTGGTACAAATAGATGTCTTATAATTTCTTAATGACCTCCTATTTTTCTCCTGTGCAGGTCCAGGAATAATATGGTGAAATGTGAAGGGGAAATTAATGTTCGGTTTGTTTTATCTGCACTTTATAGTTGAGAAACGTCGTGTGGTAGTATCTAGTGCTTTTAAGAGGGTAGTTAGAATTGGTTATAAAAAAGATCGAGTATTATGAATTATATCTCGTGAAACAAATGTTGTGTGGTTTAAAGTGTTTTGAGATTCTTGTTTGGATATTTTGTTTCAAAATTGTTTGTGATTGCAATACTATGTGGGTGTAAAGGTGTTTGTGATTGTTTATCGTATTTATCAACCGTGCTCTTTCCCATCTCAAGTCTCAGATAGATGCATAATATATGTGTTATAATGCATCTGACAACAATTTGCGAGGCTATGTGTCTAAGTTAATCCATGGTGTTGTAGTTGCGTACAGAGGTGTGCGTTAATGGTTTGAACGAGTGACATCGGTTTAACAATTCATTAAAATGGCAAAGCCATTTTTTAACCAAATCACCTGTTGATCCAGCTAATGGTCTATCTTTCTAATGGGTTTTCTTTGAAATTACTTTTTTAGTGTTTCAAATGGTTTTGTGTGAGAAAATTATGTTTCTAATGTTTTCTTGGTGTTTGGAAATGGTAATTATCTAGTTTATTTTGCTGTTTGGAAGTTCGGCAGAACGTGATAAGTTAGACATTGGAACAATATTATTCCAAGTGCTGGTGGCAAAATGAGTAATGGATGATACACTAATGCTGAATATGATTCTTTACTTTACTTGTTCTTCTTACACTGAAGATGAGAATTTATTCTTTACTTTGCCTTTTCAATTAAGGTTGGTGTTCTCTTCAATTCTCATGCCATTTTGTTTTACTTATTATAGCTCATCTGAAACCTTAACAGTTGAAAATGAATGAATCAATGGAGACTGTGTTAGAGTGTGTTATACCTTATATACATGATCGTGATGATCGTAACTCTATTTCTTTAGTTTCCAGTAAATTTTATGAACTCGATTTTTAACGCGTAAGCACGTAACACTTCACTTGTATTATGCTCCCACACCGTCTTGTTTATCCATACACTTTCCGTTTATTGAGTCCCTTACCCTTAAGGGATGTCCAAATGATTTTAAATTTCCAATGTTATTGCGTCTTAACATCACCCCATGGATTGAAGAAATAGCTTTTAAGTTTAAGCGTTTGAAAGCACTTCATATCCGTGGTTTTCGTGTTTGTGATGAAGATCTCGAGCTCTTGGCGTGAACACGTTGTAGAGATTTAAGGAGTTTGAAGATTTATAACATTGAATTGGGTACCATGAATGGATTAATGCATGCCTCTAAGTATTGTAATAATTTGAGAACTCTGTGTTTGGAAGGTATTGAGTTTGCTGATTACGATGGGAATTGGTTACATGAATTGGCTTTGCCTAACAAGGTTATTGAATCGTTACATTTTTCTATTCATTTTAATAATTATGATGTGAAAGATCTTACACTTATTGCAAAGCAATGTAGTAACTCTTTAGTATCTTTGAAGATTTCTCCATTTTATTAAGTGATTTAGAAGATGCCTTTCGCCATGCTATTAAGTTAGAAGATTTTGATAGCGCTGTTTTCGATGAAAATGGGGACTATAGTAGTTTCAGATTTCCCCGGAATATTCGTGGTTTATGTATCTAGGACTTGCCTGAGAATGCATTCCCGTTTTTACTCCCTTATGTGAATCGGCTACGGGAATTACATCTTGCATGTATAAATTTGGAAAGAAATTGCCAGTGTTTCTTGATCAAAAGGTGTCCCAACTTGGAAGTTCTCTTCACTAATGATGTATGAAGAGACGCAGGATTCCGAATTATCAGTCAGTATTGCAAGAAACTGCGCAAACTTACCCATTATGGGCATGTGACTCACATGGGATTTATTGCTCTGGTACAAGGATGTTGCAAGAAACTGCGCAAACTTATCCATTTGGAGTATTTAAATGTTGCCCTTTCAGATATTTCAAATGAAGCTATGGAGTGCGTAGGAACTTATTTGAGGAATCTACGGAAATTCAGTATATCCCTGGTTAATGAACTCGGGATAACAGATTTACCACTAGATAATGGGATTCGAGCTATGCTAATCGGTTGCATAAAACTCGAAAGGCTACATGTCAGCCTTTGTCATGGAGGATTGACGGATGTGGGTTTGGGGTACATTGGGATGTATGGTCATAATTTGAGATCTCTATCTAGAGTATACAGGAGAATCTGATGTAGGAGTTGTGGAGTTATCCAAATGGTAACCAAAATTAAGAAAGCTAGCAATAAAGGATTGTCCCTTTAGTGAGCAAGCTGTTGCCACTTTTTCATTTAATATACGTTCACTAAGGTATATATGGTTGTAAGTGGTTATGGTGTTTGTTTGGCACTCACTCGTCCAACAGTTGCTGAGGTAGTACTACTCAAAGCTTCATTAATAATTTCCTATAAATTATTAGATATAGGAGGTTGTACGCATCTTTTCTTGAAATACTTGTCCATTATTTTTCAACTGTCAACAAAATTTATTGCGTTAGTTATGATATGGATAGTTTAGTCGGTCTATGTAATGGGTCGAACAGGCTGGTGGGTTTGATGGCTTATAGTTTTTAATCATTTTATTTAAATAATTAGATACAAAATTACTATATGTTAGTTAGGAGTAAGAAAACAATGTTTCCACAAGAATATACAAAGAAAAATTGATAAACGGTATGAGAGGCTATATGCATTAGAAACAACCTTTGGATATTATTACAAGTTCGACCCCATTTCTAATGACCCATTGTTATGTATATTGATTGAGATTTCTGTGTACATGCCGACCGGCCTTGATTATTTCACTATAGAACCACCACCAAAGGCTCAAAAGGCTTAAAATATAGTTCTGCTAAAAATTGTTAGAAAAATCATTGCTTCTTTTGTCACGTGACTTAAATGACTCAAATAATCGACAATGATGAGAAAATAGTTTAATAATGTGCACATACGCCAATATCATTACTTTCAGCGAATATGTAGTTTATTTTTGAATTGGTAAAAATAGATGTCTTATAATTTCACAATGACCTCCTATTTTTCTCCTGTGCAGGTCCAGGGATATGGTGAATTGTGAAGGGGAAATTAATGTTCGGTTTGTTTTATCTGCACATTATAGTTGAGAAACGTCTTGTGGTAGTATCTAGTGCTTTTCAGAGGGTAGTTAGGATTGGTTATCAAAAAGAGTATTATGACTTCTATCTCGTGAAACAAATGCTGTGTAGTTTAAAGTGTTTTGAGATTCTTGTTTGGATATTTGGTTTCAAAAGTGTTTGTGATTGCAATACTATGTGGGTGTAAAGGTGTTTGCGATTGTTTATCGTATTTATCAACCGTGCTCTTGCCCATCTCAAGCTCAGATAGATGCATAATGTATGTGTTATAAATGCACCTGAAAACAATTTGTGAGGCTATGTGTCTGAGTTAAATCCACGGTGTCGTAGTTGCGTACAGAGGTGTGTGTCAATGGTTTCACTGATGCACAAGTGACATCGGTTTAACAATTCATTAGAATGACAAAGCCATTTTTTAAAACCAAATCATCTGTTGATCCAGCTAATGGTCTACCTTTCCTAAAAGGCAAGATCTTTATTATTAAAGACGACTCTTGATAATGGGTGTTCTTTGAAATTATGTTTTTAGCGTTTCAAATGCTTTTGTGTGTGAAATTTGTGTTTTTAATGTTTTCTTAGTGTTTGGAAATGGTAATTATCTAGTTTATATTGCGATTTAGAAGTTCGGCAGAACGTGATAAGTTAGACACTGGAACAGTATTATTCTCAGTGCTGGTGGCAAAATGAGTAGTGGATGATGATACACTAAGAGCACTCGGTGTGGTAATGCACCACCCGAGTTAAAGCTTAACTCGCTCGCATTAAGGGTGCGTTAACCACACCGTCGGGGTGAGTTAAGGGTGCGTTAACGAGGGTACGTTAACCCCTTAACGCGACGTTAAGGCAAGTTTAAATAAAATAAAAAAAATCACTTTCACCCCCTAAACGGGCATACAAGCCGTTGGGTTTAAAAAAAAATCACTTCCACAACTCAATCTAATCTATCATATACTTCTATTTGCTAAAAAAAATGTCGGGAGGCAACAACAACGATGATTCTTTCTTGAATATCCTCGGTGGGTGGAATAACTCAAACTCAAAACCGATGGGTGTAATATGTTTAAGAATTAATGCTATGTTTTTTAATAAATGAAGTATTAGTTTTATTTTAGGGGTTGAATTTGAAAATATTTGAATTAAAGTGAGTTAAGGTTGAGTTATGATAAGAGGTTTTTTTTTTTTTTTTTAGTTAAGGTGAAAGGTTAAAGCTGATGTGACGCTGACGTGTCAGTGTGTTAAACCTTAACACATGGTTAAGACACCTTATGCTCTAATGGTGAATATGATTCTTTCCTTTACTTTTTCTTCTTACACTTCTTGAGTTTTGTTCTTACGGAAAAATAAAGAAATGAAAAATTAAACATCCCCACCCCCCCTCCACAAAAAATAAAATTAGGAGGAAACACTTTACTTTAATAATCAACAAAAAATCACATTAATTTTTATTCCATTTCCTTTTCTTTTCCTCTGCTACTCGAGAACACAACTTCTTCTGTTAACTTTACTTTACTTTTCTGTAAAACCCTTTAACTATGTTGCCTAAATTTAAGGTTGATTTTCTCTTCAATTCTTGATCATGATTACTTGACATAATTACAGACCTCCTTCACCAATCGCAAGTCTTTCATTTTCCCCAAAATCGCTTCTCATGCCATTTATTGTACTTTTTATAGCTGATAATCTAAAACCTTAACAGTTGATAATGAATGGATCAATGGAGACTGTGTTAGAGTGTGTTATACCTTATATACATGATCGGGATGATCGTAACTCTATTTCTTTAGTTTCCCGTAAATTTTATGAACTCGATTTTTTAACACGTAAGCACGTACCAGTTCACTTGTATTATGCTCCCACACCGTCTCGTTTATCTGAACGCTTTCCGTTTATTGAGTCCCTTACCCAGTTATCCTTAAGGGTGTGCAAATGATTTTGAATTTCCAAACTTACTGCACCTTGACATCACCCCATGGTTTGAAGAAATAGCTTTTAAGTTTAAGCGTTTGCAAGCGTTGATGAAGATCTCGAGCTCTTGGCGAGAGCAAGTTGTAGACATTTAAGGAGATTGAAGATTTATAGGAGTCGACTGGATATCATGAATGGATTAATGCACGTCTCTAAGTATTGTAATACTTTGAGAACTTTGTGTTTGGAAGGTACTTATATTATTGTTATTGATGAGAATGATGGGAACTGGTTACATGAATTGGCTTTGCATAACAAGGTTATTGAATCGTTACGTTTTTCTTCTCATTTTAATAATAATGATGTGAAAGATCTTAAACTTATTGCAAAAGAATGTAGTAACTCTTTAGTACCTTTGAAGATTTTCCATTTCATTTAAGTGGTTTAAGAGATGCTTTTAGCCATGCTGTCAAGTTAGAATATTTTGATGACGCTAAGTTTCATGAAAATTAGGATTATAGTGTTGGGTGGTAATTCCCTGAACAGGGTTAAGACAATCAGTAGCAACTGCAATACCACTAGGTGGTTACCGGATATCACTTGGAATCGTGTAATCACTTTCCAAAGTAAACTATTCGACCCTAATGCCTGGGTATCACGAATATCTACTTGGGATAAGACCAAATGTATGTTATTGAATTAGGCACAAATTAATAACCCTTTGCTTTCAAGTGTTTAAGCTTTCAGTTTGATTCTGCTGGTTGTATATGTTTCTCAGTATATCCATGCTGATGAAGTCCATCTCTATTTATAGTAGAGAATACTCAACACTAATCAATGGACATTATGTATAATTAACGGCCAATTAATCACTCATAATAAACCTCCATTATCATAGAAATAGTGGTTACATGACCAATTAAACGTGGTCATAAAGCAGTCATAACAGCCAATTGAATGAGTCAAAGCTGTTACAAATTAATCACTGCAACACTACCAGTAGGAACCATTACACTAGTAGCAGGAACCAAACACTACCGGCAGGAACCATCAGCAGGAACCATTACACTAGCAGCAGGAACCATAACACTACCAGCAGGAACCGTTACTACACTAACAGTAGTAACCAATACTACCAGCATTTACCACTATTGAGTCAGGGTGTTCAGGGACCTCATGGGTGTACACTCCGTACCTACTAACCCATTACCAGGTGTGAACTAATCCCACAAGTGCACTAAATTTTCCAACAATCCTCCCCAAATTTAGTTCACTTCCTTTGCATGAAAAACAAACATCAAACAAAACATGTGCATAAACGAAAATATCCTGAGGATTGAATTTCCATCTTAGTACATTACATGTTCAAATATTCGAGAATCGATGTGTTCTAAGAATTGAACCCTTCAACCCATTTAAATACCTGAAGATAAAATACACACAAGTTTTCAAACACTTAAAAAGATCCTGACACTATACAAGCCATGTGTCCATATCCAAATTCATAAATGTTGTAAGAGCCAAAAGTCCAAAGCTCCCTGAAGCGGCAAAACTTCAACATTCACATATGTGGTTCCTCTTTATTCATGCTCCTACCAAGCACTTTTTCAAAGAAATTAACCATTAAGAAGTGAAGACTTCATCCTCTTTTTCAGCAGGTTCTAAGCACAACCTTGGGATGTAAAATAAAAAGGCTAATAACCTTTTAAAGCAATATACTTGTAAAAAATGACAGTTCTGCGTAGCGAACTAAAAAAATAACTCTTTTAGACATTAAAGTTGACATTTTTCTCTTTCTTTAAGTATTATGACCATATTATGACCATTTTACCATTCAAAAAATATTTCAAAAAAAAGAATTTCGAAAAAAAATTTAAGAAATTTCAAAAAAAAAGTATTTCAAAAAAAAAATCAAAAAAAATATTATGGAAAAGAAATTTCAAAAAAAAATGTCAAAAAAAATTTAGAAAGGGTAAAATGGTCATAATATGGTCATAATACTTAAAGAAAGACAAAAATGTCAACTTTAATATCTAAAAGAGTTATTTTTCTAGTTCGCTACGCAGAAGTGCCATTCTTGACAAGTATAGTGCTTTAAAAGGTTATTAACCCAAAATAAAACATGTGCTCCAGTCCACTGAATGTTCAGCTTTCCACATTGAACTCAGCTCCCAAGTTTCCTCAGGAGGGAGTTGGGTGCTTAGCATTCAGTGACTAATTTGGTCTTAAACCCATCCCTTTAGCAGACTTTATAACCAAGTCTCTAGCCAAACCCTTCGTCAAGTGATCAGCTAAATTTTGTTGAGATCTAACAAACTCTATAGATACCACCCAATTCATGATAAGCTCACGAATCATGCTATGTCTGACACCTAAGTGTCTAGACTTCCCATTGTAGATCTGGCTATAAGCCTTTGCCAATGTAGTTGCACTATCACAACGGATAGAAATAGGTGTTATAGGTTTAGGCCACAATGGAATCTCAAGAAGCAAGTTTTTCAACCATTCAGCTTCTTTACCAGCAGCTGCTAAGGCCACAAATTCAGATTCTATTGTTGAACTGGTGATGCAAGTTTGCTTCTTGGATGCCCAAGAAATTGCACCTCCACCAAGTAGGAATACCCAGCCACTGGTAGAAGAATTGTCTTCAGTGGTACTGATCCAACTTGCATCAGTGTATCCTTCTAATACTGAAGGATAACCAGTATATGAGAGACTATAATCCATAGTTCTCTTCAGATACTTCAGTACCCTCTGAACTGCTTGCCAGTGATGAGAACTAGGATTACTAGTATACCTGCTTAATTTACCCAATGCAAAATCAATATCAGGTCTTGTACAAGTCATGGCATACATTAAGCAGCCAATTACCCTAGAATACTTAAGTTGAGATACAACCTTGCCTTTATTAGGCATCAACTTCTCACAAGTATCTATAAGTGTGCTCACTGGAGTACAATCAAAGTAATTAAATTTCTTCAACACCTTCTCAATATAATGAGACTGAGAGATATAAATTCTTTTACTTTCATGTTTAATCCTTATACCAAGGATAACATCAGCCTCCCCCATGTCCTTTGTAAAACCCTAAAATTTTAACGCGTGTTAAAAGACCATTATACCCCTCAAGTTTAATAACTGTGAAATACGTAAAATATGTCAAGCTCGTTGAATATGTTTAACACTAAACTTATAAATGATTTATGCAAGATAATAACGACAACTTACACTTATGTCAGAAAATAAATATAACACAATATAAAGTTATTTGGACTATATTATGTAAATGTACTAAGCATTAAATCCTAAGCAAAAGAAATCTTACATATATTAAATCACACCAAAGACCCTTAAATCAGTATACACGTTTTTCTTCTACACTAAATTGGACCAAAAAGATTTGCATGCCACACTTAACTGAAATAGGAGATGTGTATCCCTAAAATCTCGGCTAATCTCAAGACACCCTGAATCACAATATTCGGTCTTTTATTACTTACCTAGCATAACACACGTTTACCTCCCATAAGACCACGCTCTTTCCCTTCTGTTTTCTTCCCCATTGAAACAATCACACAAGTTTCCTGCCATTTTTTTTCGTGACTCAAAGGGTTCAAGATTGGTGTTGTTCGTTGCTGCAGTATTTCTCGTCAGTAATAGGGTTCAGATTGGATATCCTTGGTGTGGTCTCTTGTTCGTGTTCCTACTCCCTTCCCTGTCTCGTACCTTAGCCAAAAAGGTATCACCATTGCATCCTCTTAAATTCATTCGACACATTCAGTAGCATGCTCTTTTTTTTTTGTCTTCTTGATTGCCTCGTTAATCTGCTAAAGCATGAGTATAAAGCACCACATGATAACATGTTAATAACTTAACTAATATTAATACTAATCGACATATGGGTTCAGTTTTGATCAACCTATATATGTATCAATAAATCTGATTTGCAAAACTCTAAGAGTCCACTTTTGAACCTATGATCGTGCATAACAATCTGATATAAGGGATAGACTTAGGTGGTTTTGGCCTCGTCATTACATGTTATGTCTCACTATAGATTGCGTCCTTATGTGAGTGATATTGGGTGGTCAAAAGATATGGTTAAACCTGGTTGCAAACTGAATAATATGAATTATAAAAATTGTTAAAGCTTGGTCACGTTAAAACTTAGATGTCGAATGAGCTGCTTGGGTGATCATTAGTAGGTTGTGTAAGGTTCTTAACAGCAGGTTACAACCTGAATAAAGGTGGCTAATAGCCATGGCATTAGTTAGTAATGTGTGGGGCTCGTTATGTCCAGGACCAGGTACATATGTTGGTCGCGTTGCATGGTATCGGGGTGGGAAATGGTGTGTGTAGGGTCGACCAAAAAGGGGCTGTTGGGTGGTGATTACATGTTAGCGATTGTAGGTTGATTACCTCGTTTTATGGATGTTGGAAATGGTCATTGTAAGCGTGCATGGTGGTGTCAAATAATAGTTTTAGCATGTTCATTGTATTTCCTTTCATGTATTGGCCTAATGGTTATGTCAAAGGGTGTTCAGGTTGTAGGCTAAAAGTTGTGAGTGAGTAAGTAGTGGCCTAACCAGGAGGCTATGTTTAAGGGCGATCGCGGGGCAAATGGGTAAACCATTTTGTATCCTTAAAAGTGTGTCGGGAAGGTGAGCCGGGAGTTAGTAATTTGGTATGTTTACTTGGTCGTAAATGATAGTCTTTTGAACCGCAAGTGGGCTTGAGCATAGATCGATCATAATATGAAAAACATGTTCTTCATCTTATATTAATGTGCATGAGATTTTAACAAGTAAAATAAGACATTTTAAGTTGAATTGCATTAAACCTTATACTTTGAGATATTTACCATGTAAACCCTATATTTTGAATTATGTTCTAATAAAGCCCTCAAATAGGATAATTATCATATTAAAACCTTTAAGACTACCATTTATCAATTGTAACCCCTAAGTTTAGCTAATTAATGATTTTTACCCTAAAGTATTTTAATTCGTTCCATTACTAAAAATGAGAATACGCTTAATAACTCTAAAAATATTAATACGATTAATTCGTTATGACTTAAATGAGCTAATAAGTATTAAACAAATCGTAATCCGTGTAGATTCGTTGAAGGAGACGTGACGTTGTGTCTTCGTGTTCATTCATTCGTTTGCTTTCCTTTCATTGGCGTTAAGGTACAGATATTCTATCCCTTTTCAGTAGGGGTTTCTCATGATTCGTTACATCTTTCGATATTGGTTTTGAACTGTTATCCTTTGCTCCGAGCCTTCATACTAGGGCTTCCCTATAACTCTGCTATGCTCCCTCTGATTGAATCTCCTATGTGAACTGTTAATGTGAACCTTCTGATTATGAACCTTTGATATGCACCTTTGATTATGAACCTATGATATGGACTTTGATATGAACCTTTGACTGTTGAACCTATGATAAAACCTTGCTTTGACCTGTCAGTTTGAGACCCGAGCTATCACTAGGCATGGGGGTTCCATGTCCGTGTCATTGATGCACCAATGGCATGACTTTAGTGTGGTTGAGTGATGTTCCACACTGTCCCTTTCTGTTATCTGATTACGAGCTCGATATATATTGCATGGCCACTATCTGTCTGCAGGGGCGTATGGATGCATCCTAGATTTGTTCTGTTATCTGATATATTATGATTTGTCTGGTGAATGATGTCGTGTGCAATACGCGTCTTCACAATCTGGGAGCTGATCACTCCATGTCTGTTATATCTGCTATGGTTACTATTGGTTACTACAGGCTACTATGGATATATGATTTGATTTGCTTTGTTGGCTCGTGGTGGATTACTGACATTTCCTTTTACCCTACTTTATACCTTTGATACACCATATATATTGTCTGACTTTCCTTACTTTGTTCTCTGTTCAGTTTCATTATTATTGTATCGTTATATCTGTTCACTGGGCTTTTTAAGCTCAGCCGCATTTCTTTTCCTGCAGCAGGTACATAAGCTAGGAGCTGGGGATTTTTTGGGTTGAGAGATGAGCTGATTTAGAGACCATGCCTAGTCATCTTAGACTTCATTTGATTTTGTTATTATATTTCCATTTCAGAGTTTTCCTTTTATATTGATGTATTGATAAGTCTTGTTGACTTAAATTTTGATTTATTTAATTAAGACTTCCGCTGTTTGATTTATGTTCATTATGTATGTTCTGATATGACACCATACTGTGATACTTCTACCCTTATCGGGTTGGGGTGTTACATCCTTCATGGAGAACCTTGATGACAAAAATTCCTTTGTCAAATCAACCTGATTTTGGTCAGTGCCAAAGATCAGCATGTCATCAACATATAGACAAATGATGACTCCTTTACCAGATTCATCAAATTTGCTATACACACATTTTTAAGACTGGTTAAGTAAATAACCATTAGACAACCATTTCATCAATTTTTTTATGCCATTGCTTAGGTGCCTGTTTTAGTCCATAAAGAGACTTAATCAGTTTGCACACCTTGTTTTCATTGCCAGGAAAGATGAAGCCCTGAGGTTGGTTCATATAAACCTCCTCATCCCATTCACCATTCAAGAAAGCTGTTTTCACATCCATCTGATGAATAATCATATTGTGAATTGATGCTAAAGCAATCAGCAGTCTTATGGTACCGATACGACCCACAGGGGCATAAGTATCAAAATAGTCTATCCCTGACTTTTGTTTAACGCCATGAATGACTAGTCTAGCCTTGAACTTTTCAATAGTTCCATCTACCTTTATTTTCTTTTAGAAAATCCATTTGCAACCTAGAGGTTTGCAACCATGAGGTAGATCAACCAACACCCAAGTGTTGTTCCACATGATGGAATCTATCTCATCATTGATTGCTTATTTCCAGAAGGCAATATCCTGAGACTTCATTGATTTTTCAAATGTTTTGGGATCATCCTCAACAATGAAGCAATAGGAGTATTGGTCAGAGACCTCATCCCTTGTACCTTCAATTAAATATAATTGAAACTCAGGTCCAAATGACTTTAGATTCCTGACCCTTTTGCTCTTTCTGAGCATAGGTTCAGGTTGTTGAACCACAACCTAATCAGGGACCACTGATGGTTCTTCATCAGGGATCTCTGATACATCAGTGTCATGATTAGGAATCCTCTGACTTGGTCTAAGTACTGATGAGAATCTATTCTCATCAAAGTTTGTATCCCTTGATTCAATTATGGAGTTAATTGAAATATATTCATTATGTTCAATAACATAGAACCTAAAAGCCTTGGAATGCTCAGCATATCCAACAAAGATGCAGTCAATGCCTCTTTTACCCAAAGTTTTCAACTTTGGATCAGGGAGTCTTACAACAGCCCTACAACCCCAAACCCTGAGATAGTTCAGGCTGGGTTTCCTTTTAGTCCAGAGTTCATAAGGGGTAACCTTGTTCCTTTTGTTGGGAATCCTATTTAATAAATAGCAAGCTGTTAACATAGCTTCACCCCAGAAAACTTGACTCAGTCTTGAATAGGAGAACATGGAATTAACCATTTCCTTCAGCACCCTATTTTTTCCTTTCCGAAATGTCATTTTGCTGAGGAGTATAGGGAGCAGTCATTTCATGGATTATACCAACAGACTGAAAATACAAAGTATCCATGTACTCACCTCCCCTATCAGTCCTTAATGTTTTGATCAGGGACCGAAGTTGTAATTCAACTTCAATTTTAAATACTTTAAATTTATCTAATGCTTCATCCTTGGTATGTAACAGATAGACATAACAAAACCTAGAAGCATCATCAAAAAATGTCACAAAGTATTTCTTATTCCCCAAAAATGGAGTGGCATGCAAATCACACAGGTCACTGTGTATTAGCTCCAAGAGCTTAGATTCACGTTTAACACCCTGAAAGGGTTTCTTAGTTATCTTGGTCAACATGCAAGTTTTACACTTTTCAGTGTCTATGTCAAATGCTGGGATTAACCCATCCTTAGACATATCTTGCATTCTTTTATAGTTTATATGGCCAAGTCTAGCATGCCAAAGGGTAGAGTCAGTCAGGTCATTGGTGGTCACAAAGGCTGAATTAACACTATCAGTGAAAATATTAAGCCTGAACATTTGATTACATAAATAGCCAAAACCAATAAACACGCCATTTTTAGACAAGACAAATTTATCAGATTCAATAACTTGTTTATATCCATGATTATTCAAAAAACTACTTGAAACCAAGTTTTCCTTATATCAGGAACATGAATAACATTAAACAAAGTTACAATCTTTCCAGAACTAAATCTAAGATCCACACAACCACGACCATGCACCAAGGCTGTTGACTCATTTCCCATGTGAAGAATAGAACCATCATGCAGTGACTCATAAGTCTTGAACCAACTTCTATCTTTGCACACATGAACTGTTGCACCAGAGTCAACCCACCACGCAACATCATTCCTGCACATAATAAGATCCAGATACATATGTAACATAATAAATCTGAAAAGACTTATTAAACATATTCTGACCTTTCAGTGAGTTCGTAGAACCACCACTCCCTGAACCATTAGTGCCTGATCTGTTGGCTTTACCACTAACCTTAACACCTTTGCAATCCCTTTTAATGTGACCAGATTTGCCACATTTCCAACAAGTAGGTGTTGCCTTCTTGTTAGGATCTGCCCTTGTGTTGTTATGATATTTGCATTTGCCTTTGTTGTCATTGTACATGGTGGAGTTGTTATGCTCCACCATTTGACAACAGATGCACCAGTAGCATTGCTACTCTTTGGCTTGTCATTATCCTACACCCTAAGAGATTCCTCAATGCGCAAATGACTGCCCAACTCAACCAGAGTTAACTCCTCTTTCTTATATTTCAAGGTATGCTTGAAATCTTTCCAAGAAGGAAGAAGTTTATCAATGACACAAGAGACTGAAATAGCCTCATCCATGTGCATATTGTGTTGTGTAAACCTTCCAAGTATTCCAAGAAGTTCATTGTATTGTTCCATGACTGGTCTTGAATCAGTCATTTTGTAATTTGTGAAATTACTTAGAAGAAACTTCTTACTTGATGCATCCTCAGCCATATATTTGGCATCCAAGGAATCCCAAAGTTCTTTGGAAGATTCAAAGTTCTGATAAATGTCAAATAGAGAATCAGACATACCATTAAGAATTAGACCTCAATGTAGTCATCATTCTCCCATTTGCTCCTTCTCCTGATCTACTCCACTCTAGCATCATCCCCATCATCAGGAATAGGAGTGGTTAGCACATACACCACGCTCATGCTGGAAAGCAAGAAGTGCATCTTCTTTTCCATCTGAAGTCCACCCCTTCAAACTTGTCAAGCTTAGCAAAGTTTGAAGCCATGTGTTTCATTGCAGCAGTAGCCATTGATTATCTCAAAATAGTTTATTTTGATTGTTGGGTGGTAATTCCCAGAACAGGGTTAAGACAATCAGTAGCAACTGCAATACCACTAGGTGGTTACTGGATATCACTTGGAATCGTGTAATCACTTTCCAAAGTAAACTATTCGACCCTAATGTCTGGGTATCACGAATATCTACTTGGGATAAGACCAAATGTATGTTATTGAATTAGGCACAAATCAATAACCCTTTGCTTTCAAGTGTTTAAGCTTTCAGTTTGATTCTGCTGGTTGTATATGTTTCTCAGTATATCCATGCTGATGAAGTCCATCTCTATTTATAGTAGAGAATACTCAACACTAATCAATGGACATTATGTATGATTAACGGCCAATTAATCACCCATAATAAACCTCCATTATCATAGAAATAGTGGTTACATGACCTATTAAACGTGGTCATAAAATAGTCATAACAGCCAATTGAATGAGTCAAAGTTGTTACAAATTAATCACTGGAACACTACCAGTAGGAACCATTACACTAGCAGCAGGAACCAAACACTACCAGCAGGAACCATCAGCAGGAACCATTACACTAGCAGCAGGAACCATAACACTACCAGCAGGAACCATCAGTTACTACATTAACAGTAGTAACCAATACTACCAACATTTACCACTATTGAGTCAGGGTGTTCAGGGACCTCATGGGTGTACACTCCGTACCTACTAACCCATTACCAGGTGTGAACTAATCCCACAAGTGCACTAAATTTTCCAACATATAGTAGTTTCAAATTTCCTCGGAATATTCGTGGTTTATGTATTGAGGACTTGCCTGAAACCTCGTTCCCGTTTTTACTCCCTTATGTGAATCAGCTACGGAAATTACATCTTCCGTATATAGATTCGAAAACAAATTAATTGCCAGTGTTCCAACTTGGAAATTCTTCTCACTTACGATGTATATGGAGACGTGGGATTCCAAATTATCAGTCAGTATTGCAAGAATCAAGCCATTTACATTCTCATCAAAAGGGTCAACTCTAGTCACTTGGGTCCTTTTGAAAAAACTTAGCTTATACGTGTGAGGCAACAGTGGTAGCCTACCACTATTTTCTACAATACCAAAAATTAGAAATAACGTAACATTGGATATCTAAAAACATCAATCTTGGATCATAAGTAAATAACAATATTGGATCATATAAAACTTAATATATAGAATGATGAAATCAGGTTTCATAACACATAACACACATAAGCATATAGTGCAAAACACATCTATCCCAATATTAAATCTAAAGCAATATCACTTAAGAGTTACTATTTCATTATGCACAACATATAATGTGATTAATTCATCAACCACATCAGTTAAAAAATACTATTTCATTATGCAAAAAATATTATAAGTAAGCCATATTATAAACAGTTGGTTGTACATAGAAAAAAAATCATAAAAAATATTTAGATTGCTGAAATGAGGTTCCATAACTTACATAATCATATAGTGAAAAACAAATCTATATGAATATGAATTCATCAGCCATGTCACTTTAACAAATACTCTTACATTATGCACAACATAAAATGTGATCATCATTAGCCATATCACTTAACAAAAGATTTTCAAAATATTGATTCATTATAAGAACTTATAAGTGATATTTATAGTTTAGAAGGGCGTAATCCAAAAATAAGTGCATACCACAATATTGAAGAACTAATCAGTTTAAACATTAAAATAAAAAATTGAATCAAATTAAGTAAGAAAAAAAAAGACTCAACCTGGTGAATTAGGTGATTTCTGGTAACCAAATTTGAGATGGACAAGTGCATTATTGCTGCCTATATATACTCACCTCTAGTGCTAAGAGACATCACACACACAAGTCGTCTTCTCCAAAAGACTCTCTTAGCATCTATGATATTCTCCTATTGTATAGCTAGGCTGATCTATCATCTTGATCAAGCCTAGATTGTATTCTGATTGATTGCTCACACCTGGTGACAATCTTAGTCATTTCTCTCTTGTGTTGTAATCTGGTACTCACTATTTTGAATCAAGGGGTGGTTGGTTGGATTCTATCTTGGTGTTATTATAATTTCTACATGGTATCAGAGCTTAGGCTTTGATGATTGGTGATTTCGTTGTCTAGGGTTTCATCCAATTTTTGGGGGTTCTTGAAATTGGGGTGAGATCTGATTAATTCTTCGTTAATTCAACATTCGTGTTGAGTTAATTGCTGTTTGTGGTGGTTTCTGGTGATTTCTAGTAAATTAGGGTTTGAATATGAAAACCCTAATTTTTTTGATTTGGGGGTTCTTGTTTATGGTGATTTCTAGTGATTATCGGGACCTTATTCTTTCACAATATCTCTTAACTAAGTGAATTATGAGTGTTGTGATTTCTTTCCGCTGGTTCTTCTTATTATAGTTCTTTAAGTATTTTTTTATTCTCTTAAAAATTACTTAGTTTTAGTTAAGGGGGTGTAAACGGTGTGATTAACTCCTTAATCTGCCTCCTTGAGAGGTGTGAATACCTGCCCTGTTCACACAAAATTCCCTTGGCTGGACTTTGTAATTTTTGGGTGTGAGTTTTATCTTCTTGCAAAGTTTATTGTTAGTATTTTACTCTGCTGTTTTTTCAGTGCTTATCTGCTAATTGCTTACCTATTACTTATTATGGCTCCTGATACTAATGATGTTGATCTGATTAGTAATCTTGATTTGGGTAATCCCTTGCATCTTCATTCTAATGATATTAGTACAACATCTATTGTGTCTATTAAACTTACTGGTACTGAAAATTATAGAGTTTGGTCTTGTTAGGAACATGTTTTATTATAAAGTGTAGGTCATTTCAATTGTAATAGGTCGTTAATAAATATGGTTTATAAATGTTTGTAATTGATTTCACAGGTCATGTAGTAAGCCCATGAGCTGTGATAGAAGGTTCTTCTAGAACCAAGGGGAAACACCCCTACTTATGTAAACACTATAAATACCCCCTCCTTTGAAGGGAGAGGTTGTTGGTTCTAATTGCAATTATCATTTTTATAATACTTCATTAGTTCCTTCCACTTTCTCTCACTAAAACTTTCTCTTACTAAAACTTTCTATCTCTAGAAATACATGTTGTGATGTGATAAAATGGTGACCTAACAAGTGGTATCAAGAGCCAAGGGATAGTTTAGGTTAATATTGATTAGATTTAATAGAAATCCATACTTAAAAACGTGTTTTAGATTGAAATTTATGGACTTATTGGAATGAAATACGTGTTTCTGCGAGTTTGGTGAGTTAGCCTTGAATTCTGGTGAGTTTCTTTTGAAGTTCTGCGAGTTTCTTTTGAAGTTTGGCGAGTTTCTTGAATTCTGGCGAGTTTCTTTTGAAGTTCTGCGAGTTTCTTTTGAAGTTTTGGCGAGTTTCTTGAACTTCTGCGAGTTTCTTTTGAAGTTCTGTGAGTTTCTTTTGAAGTTTGGCGAGTTTCTTGAACTTCTGCGAGTTTCTTTTGAAGTTCTGCGAGTTTCTTTTGAAGTTTGGCGAGTTTCTTGAACTTCTGCGAGTTTCTTTTGAATATTTGCGAGTTAGCAAATTCCAAAAAGTTTTTTTGGCGAGTTTCTCTCTGCAAGTTTCTTTTGGCGAGTTTCTCTTTGCGAGTTTCTTTCTGCGAGTTTCTCTCTGCTAGTTTCTTCTGCGAGTTTCTTCTGCGAGTTTCTTCTGCAAGTTTCTTCTAAGAGTTTCTTCTGCAAGTTTGGATTTCTGTAAGTTTGGATTTCTGCTACTAATCTACCTCAATCTATATAACCTCAACCTTTATTATCCTTAACGATCCACATCATTCATCAACCAACAATTATGTCTCAATCACCGTATCCGAATTACCCTTACCCCTATTATCCTCAACAAGCTCCTCCACAACAACCTCCTCAACAAGGTCAACAACGAATGTCAATGGTTCCACAAATCCCTCAACAACAAACTTGGTCTTCTCAAATGTGTGAAGTTGTTACAAGTCAGCAATCAATTCATGAAGCTGGTTCGGATAGTCGTCCTCCAATGCTTACACCAGGCAATTATGTGCAATGGGCAAGTCGATTTCTATGGTATATGGAACTTAAGAAACCTCATGGTAAGTATCTGAAGAAGGTGATACTAGAAGGACCATTTCAAATGCCAACTGAAACTGTTCCCGGAGATCCTACAGCTGTTTCACCAAGACCCGATACTATCTCAATTGTTCCACTGAGTCGTTTAACACCAGAACAACTACTTCATCTTGAAGCCGATGAGCTTGCTATGCAACAAATACTTCTTGGAATTCCTAATCCAATCTACAAAAGTATTGATGCATAAACAACTGCTAAAGCTATGTGGGAACAAATTCATCTTTTGATGGAAGGCACTGAACTGAATAAGGTCGATATGGAGTCTAAATTGTATTATAACTTGTATGTGTTTACCATTGAGCCTGGGGAATCACTTGAATCATATTATCATCGTTTCACAAATGTGGTCAATGATTTACACCGACATAAGATTGATCTTCCAACCATTGCTATTAACACAAAGTTTCTGAATTCATTAGGACTAGATAGGCATAAGTATGTTACGTTTGTTCGACAAGTCAAGGATCTTCATGAAGTAAAGCATGGGTTGTTGTATGATTATCTGAAACATCATCAATATGAGGTTCTCAAAGATAAAGAAGCTCGTGGCACACACGGTTTCCCTCCACCACCAATTTCTGATTAGATTGCTCTCATGGCACATGGTTATCCGAATCCGTACCCAAAGTCCAATCATGCTTTTGATCAACAACAACGTCATTTTACTTATGCTCCACCCACACCTTCTCATCAAGTTCTTCCCGAAGGTGATCCTAATACTGCATACTATGCTCAAACCAATGATGATCAAGATGATGCTTTTGATGCATTGAATCATGGAATGGCCTTTATTGCTAAAGCCTTCTCCAAGTTCTCTACTCATTCAAACAATCGTCTTCGTTCATCATCCAATCCCAAAAGTCACGCAGTTATACAAGGTGGCAAAGTTGAAGTTCAGAACAGAACTAGTGGTCGTCGAATGATTACAAATGGGTATTCTGGTACTTCTGGTAATTCTAGGAATGGTCAAACATCAGCAGGGGGATCGGCTAGTAATAACTTCAAGAGAAATGTTCAAGTTGTGGAAACAGGGAATTCACCGGCTTCAGGATCTACTATTCGCTGCTATAATTGCAAAAAGCAATGACATCTTGCTAATGCTTGTCCTGAACCACGAACCAGAGGAGGAGATTACTATAAACAAGTCATGCTGATGGCATACAAGGATGAAGCAGGAGGAGAACTCAGTGAAACTCAGCAAGGTTTTATGGCAGATACTCTCTCAGATGATGAATATGAAGATTTGGAAGCAAATGCTGCAATTGTTTTGATGGCAAATATGCAGGAACATCACATCAGTCAAACAGAGAATGGACCGGTCTATGACACAGACGGTCTATCTCAGGTACCTGACACTGATATATGCCTCATAAATGAAATTGTGTCTGCCTCTGCACCTGATGAGCAGCAATCTGTTCAACATGAATCATTATTTAATCATACTGAAGTTGATCCAATTAACCCCGTGGTTACATTTGATGAACTAAGTGATGACGAAAATAATGAGCATATTGAACAGAGTGAAGCAACTCATGGTCTAGATTCAGAATATCTTAATTCATTACTTCTGCCATTGCATGCCCAAACTGCAAAATGTAATGAGATCAACCAAAACCTTAGGGCTGAGATTACCTCCTTGACTGCTGAACTTGAGAGTTGTCGAAAACGGATAAATGATTTTGAAACTAACACCACCCGAGAAACAAATTTTGAAGTGGCCTTTCAAAAATCTTACGTTAACGAACAAAATCTTCAACATCAGATGCACGAAATTGTTGCGTCAAATAACGAAAAGATTTCTAAAATTGAACACGAAAAGTCTGAACTTCAGAAAAACATTGAAAATCTTCAAACGGAACTTTCCAATACTAAACAAGATTTTTCAACAAGTCGGTCAATTTTTTCTGAATTCAAAAAGAAATCTAAGAAACGCATTGATGATCAAATCGAGGAAATTCTTCGATTGGAAAGACGGTTAAAAGATTTTGGCACTGTTGTATATAAGATTGGCCACTCAGTAAAACAGATTGAAATGTCAACTTTACTCCCGAGTCCTGATGACTCAAAACGTTTTGCTCTTGGGTATAATCACCCACGTTTTCTTCACACAACTCTCAAGGAAATGCCCAAATTGTATAGTGCTCAATGTCTTTTAGATCCAAACATGCAACTTGTTGTATTTGATTGTGAGGAACAATGGGCACAAGATGATCGGAGTCGCTTAAAAATGCGACAAAATGGACTCTTACCATATGATTACACAAGTGAAAATGCTTCTTACAAACTGAATGCTATTTCAACACCATCATATAATCTTTCTGAAGTAACTGAGGCATCTTGCGTGAAAGGTCCCGTTCACAGTGTTGCACAAATAAATGGTCCTTTACCGTCCTCTTGCAAAAGCAACTCGTTGCCAAAAACTCCTAAACCTTGTTTAGTATTACGGTACTTTCAAACGTTTATGGAAGATATTTCATTTTTAGAAACGGCAATTGAGAAAAATTCTGAGTTAAAAGCATCTAATTTTCAATCTGCTTATGCAAGAGAGCAAAGACAAATGTTTCAAACCCAAATTTCACCTCATGTCGCTCATTTGCGTCTGTGTGCAACACACTGGGAAAGGGAACTTCAACAAGAGGTTACTTCAATGATTGAAGCTTTTAACACACTTGAAAACTCAGTTTCACAAGAACAATGCAAAAACCAAGATCTTTAAAATGCATTTGATAAATTGTTAGAAGATGCTCTTTCTGCTAATATTGCTTCTGTGGTTATATATTGTGAATTTGCTTCTGTGAATGATTATGTGTCAACTGCTGAGAATCAAAATATGGTTCAAACGTTGGAAATGGAAAATCAGATGTTAAGGCATGAAATTGGACAATTAAAAGAGGAAAATGAGAAAATGTTTTCACAAAATGATGATGTTCAATCTAAACTTTCATTGGAGATTTCTGAACTTAAACGAAGACTTCAATGGTGTCAATCTAAGACAATTGAATCTGAACTTGCTTTACAAAATCACATGGAAAAGGTGTCTTTGGATCAGTCACGAATTTCAAAAGTCGAATTTCTTGATGATGAAAATGCATTGTTAAAATGTCAAATTTTCAAATATGAACAAGAGATTGTACAAGTCAAACAGGAATATAAAACGATTTTTGATTCTCTTAAAAATGTTCGTTCTGAAGCGTCAAAAGAACTTGATCACCATGTTGAATACACTCAAAAGAACTTCAGCCGAAAGCTGACATTGGAGTGTTCATTGGTTACTGTGAAAATTCGAAAGGATTTAGAATTTGGAATCGTCGAACTCGACAAATGATGGAAACCGTTCATGTCAACTTTGATGAGCTTACAGATATGGCTTCTGAGCAAAACCGCTTAGGACCCGCATCCAACCGTCTAAATTTTCCCTCTTCATCAGCTGTTCCACCTATGGAATTCACTCGTCAACAATTGGAAAATTTGTTTGCTCCTTTGTTTGATGAGATTCCCGACAGTAGTGCTCCAGATGTATCGACTGTTTCCGCTGCACAACCTGATAATATTCCAATACCCGATACACCTGCTCCAACAACAACAACCGTTGCACCAGATGCACCGCTGAATGATTCTCAATCAACAGAAGAACACATTGCATCCAACACTGACACAGCTGATGAAACACAAAATCAAGAAGTACCCGCACCCGCAGATTATGACGGAAATGCTTTCTTCAATCAATTTGCACCGGCTCCAACCATTTCTGACATTGGCGAGTCATCTTCACGCAATTTGGATCCGTCTAATATGCATGCAACATTCAGTCATCACCCTTCGACACATAAATGGACAAAAGATCATCCCTTAGTAAATGTGATTGGCGATCCTTCTAACCCAGTCATGACGAGACAACGGCTTCAGACTGATGCTGAAACTTGTGTTTATGCACTCACCGTTTGTCAAGATGAACCACGAAACATTAAAGACGCTCTGACATATGACAATTGGATTGAGTCAATGCAAGAAGAGTTGAATCAGTTCAAACGTCTCGAAGTCTGGGAACTTGTTCCAAGACCAGATGGGATTTATGTCATTGGACTCAAATGGATCTGGAAAAACAAACTGGATGCTGAAGGCAATGTTATTCGCAACAAATCTCGTCTTATGGCTAAAGGGTATTCTCAAGAAGAAGGAATCGATTATGAAGAATCGTTTGCACTAGTAGCTCGGCTTGAAGCTGTACGGATATTCCTGGCATATGCTGCACACAAGAATATCACGGTTTATCAAATGGATGTGAAAATAGCGTTTCTAAATGGTCAACTCCGTGAAGAAGTTTATGTGGGTCAACCGGAAGGATTCGTTGATTCCGAACATCCGAACTATGTGTACAAGCTCAAAAAGGCTCTTTATGGTCTTAAACAAGCTCCAAGGGCCTGGTACGACAAACTGTCAAAATTTCTTCTCGTTAATCAGTTTACCAAAGGAACTGTTGATCCAACATTTTTCATTCAACGTCACGGGGAAGATATTTTAATTGTTCAAATTTATGTTGATGATATCATTTTTGGTTCAACACATAAAAAGTACTCAAATGCTTTTGCAAAATTAATGAAACAAAATTTTGAAATGTCCATGATGGGTGAACTAAAGTTCTTCTTAGGACTTCAGGTTCATCAATCTCCCCGTGGCATATTTTTAAATCAGTCCAAATATGCTCTTGAAATTTTAAAGAAACATGGAATGACCAGTTGTGATTCTTATAACACACCTATGTCTGCAACCTCACCAAAGCTTGACGCTGATTTACATGGGAAAGTGATTGACCCTACAAAATACCGAAGTATTATTGGGTCTCTCATGTATCTAACAGCCAGCAGACCTGATATTGTATTTGCTGTATATCTTTGCTCCCGTTATCAGTCAAGACCAACTGAAAGACACCTCAATGAGGCTAAAAGAATCCTTCGCTACGTAAAGGGAACCATTCACTTGGGAATCTGGTATCCGAAGGATTCTGGTTTTGCACTAATCGTTTTTTCAGATGCTGATCACGCAGGGTGTTTAGATACACGCAAAAGTACATCTGGTGGTGTTCAGTTTCTCGGAGATAAACTTGTGTCTTGGCAGTCAAAGAAACAAGACTGTACATCTATGTCATCAACAGAAGCAGAATACGTTGCCATGTCAGCATGCTGTGCTCAGATAATTTGGATGAGATCACAACTGATGGACTACGGCTTTGTATTCAACAAGATACCAATGTACTGTGACTCCAAGAGTGCTATTGCCATCTCTTGCAACACGGTTCAACATTCCAAGTCCAAGCATATCGCTCTCCGATATCATTTCATCAAAGAGCATGTTGAAAAGGGTACAATTGAATTATACTTTGTGGGTACTCAATACCAATTGGCAGATTTGTTCACCAAAGCTTTGCCACCCGCAAGGTTTACTGAGCTTGTTCATCAAATTGGTATGCGGTGTTTGACTCCAGAAGATCTGGAAAATTTAATCAAACGTTCTTAAAACATCAAACACCAAAAACATTTCTTTGTAAATACATATTTCAAAATCAAAATACAAAAATATAAAATTTTAAAAAAAAAATCCAAAAAGATTTTCTATTTATTTCTTTAAAAAAAAAAAAATTGTAACTTCCTTCTTCAAAATATGTTTTACTTTCCTTAAACATTTCACACGAAAACATATTTTGAGGGGGAGAACGTAATTTTTTCAATCAAAGTTTGTACACTTTCTTCAAAATGATTCATCATTTAAATCTCAGATTTATTACTCTAAAGGATTAACTCAAAAAAAAAAAAAAAAAAAAAAAAAAAAAAAAAAAAAATCGTTTTGGACCTTAACTGTCTCGTTCTCTAACTCAAAGGGTTACAAGTGTCAAGTTTTGATTTCAAATACCAAAATAAAGTTAAGAATGAAAGGTTTGCAGGTTTAGGGTCTAATTGTGTCTATAAGTAGAAGTTACACCTAATAAAGTTTCTTTTAGTCACGTGTTATCCAACTCATAATATTTTAACACATCATTTCTAAATCTGCTACTGCTAAGCAAGTCATCAAATTGGAAGTCAACGTTTCAAAAATATTTCCCAGTCAACGTTTTTATTTTTTTCACAATTGAAAGTCATTAAATTGTTCGTTATTAAACGTTGGAATTGATTGAATTAATCATCAGATGTGGTTTTCGCTTTCTGCAGTTTATAAAGTTTCTGGGTTGAATTATTTGCAAGTTAAGGATTGAATAATGATGAATTTTTTGCGAGTTTGAAACGCGTTTCATAATTTTCTGCTAGATAAGATGGATGTGAATTTCTGCTAAAGTTTGAATGTTAGCGAGTTTGCAGATTTATGAAGTTAGCCGAGTTTGCAATTTTCTGAATTGAATTTTTGTGAGTTAGAAGAATATTTCATGAATTTCTGCTAGTTTGGTTTTCTATTGTTGGAATGAATTTTGGCGAGTTGGCCTTCAGATAGCGAGTTAGGAATTATGTTTGCGAGTTTGCAGATTGTGTGAGTTAAAGATTTGTTTGTGAGTTTCTGCGATTATGCAGAATTTGTTAGCGAGTTAGGATTCATAATTAATTCTGCGAGTTTGCTGAATAAAGTTTTGTGAGTTAGGAAGTTCTAACCACAGCGAGTTTGTTAAATTGATTTTGTTTGTGAGTTAGGAAATAAACCACAAGTGTTTTGCGAGTTTCTGAATTCTTGAATTGAATGTTTCTTGTGAGTTAGGAAAGTTAATAAAAATTTCTGCGAGTATGCAACATTTCTTGTGAGTTTGGAAAGTTAATAAAAAATTCCTGCGAGTATGCAACATTTTTTGTGAGTTAGGATTTTTCAAAATCTTGTGAGTTAGAAAAGTAAATGAAAAATTTTGAGAGTTACAAAATATTTTGTTTGTGACTTAGGAAATTTTTTGTGAGTTACAAAATTTTTCTGTGACTTTGAAAATTTTGTAAGTTTCAAAATATTTTTTGTGACTTAAGATTTTTTTGTGAGTTACAAAATTTTTTTCTGTGACTTAGAAAAATTTTGTGAGTTTCAAATATTTTTTTGTGACTTAGAAAATATTGTGAGTTTCAAAATATTTTTGTGACTTAGAAAATTTTTGTGAGTTTCAAAATATTTTTTTTGTGACTAAGGAAAGTTTTGTGAGTTACAAAATATTTTTGTGACTTTGCAATTTTTTCTTGAGTTACAAAATATTTTTTTGTGACTTAAGAAGTTTTGTGAGTTACAATAAATTTTTCTGTGACTTTGAAATTTTCACATAACATTCATTGATTTTGTTTTTTCTTCAAACCTTGAGTCCGAATTATAACACTACATTTAATATTTCATGTTTTCACATGTAACATAATAAACGGATCAAATTCGGCTCAAGAAGGCTATCTCTCAAATATGCTTCCGTATTTGAGGGGGAGTACTTTTGTTCCACGAAAACAAAATCTTGTTCCATGAAAGGACACTGTTGTACGCCTCAGTGCAATATTCCTAAACTTAAGGAGCGAAAGCTTCTTAATTTTTGAAACACAAAAATCTTTGTTCAAAATCAAATGTTCTTGAAATCCATCTTCCCAAATGAATTTCAAATGCCTCAAAAAGCATATTTTAATCAACATGTTTTCAAAAACAACATTCATATGCTATTTTTGAGGGGGAGAAATGTGATTAAAATTGTTGATCAGGAAGTTATGGAATCTCATAACGTGCTCGACTCAGATATCACCAATGAATTGACGAACTTTGAAATGTCAGTAATCGAAAAGACTTGTTTCCAACGAAACTTGTCTTAGTAGAATGTACCAATCCGAGACACTCTTGATAGATATGAACTTTGACGGGTCTAACCTCCTTTTCAAGGAGAGTTTACATCTTCAAGATAGTTATTAGAGCTAGTTGTCACCTAAAATCTGATAATGGAACTCTTTAACTATACAACTTAACCGTGTCTCGTGGGGAATTGTCTATCAAGAGTCGATCAATTCAAAAGTGCGAGCTCTACCCTCACTGTGCAGATTTCAGTCAAAACTCATAAGCACATGTGGAGGGGGAGTATTTCTGAAAAATGCAAAACTCTCAAGGTGTTAGCAAAACATGTTTTTCATCATAAACATCTTGAGAGATTTTCAAGAAAAGGTTTTGTGGCAACATAGGATAGTCACGGAGTTAAAAGGTGACTAAGTTTAGGAATAAACGTTCTATGATCCGCCAGAGTCGGAGGAATCTACCCAAGGACACCACAAATAGTTAATATTTAGAAGTCCTTAGGTATGATTGAAAAAGGAGAAAATGAGAATCGGAGAAAGAAGGAGTTGAAGAATTTAAAAGAAAAGTTAAAGAAAAGGGTGAAAAGAAATACCCTCCAAATTATTCAACTTAGGGCAGACACCGGGTTCAACTCATATGCTACTGGTTGTCACAAGATGACACCGGTATTGAAGACAAAGTCGTCATGGACCCAGTGACGCAATGCACTAAACCTTCTAAGCCACTCAAGTTCTCTCAAAAGAGCTTGTTTCATTCTCACAGGGAACCCTACGTAATCTATCGACTCTCTCTTAGAGATTGTTGGTATTGAAGAAGGAGACCCTCTCCCTAGTCTCCGCTTAGGAAAATCAAAGCGCACTAATCGAGTCTAGAGCCATGAGATTCATCAAAAGATCTCTTAGGAACACCTAATATCTCATCACTTGATTGTTCAAACAATAAGGACACAAGTGACATATTCTAGAGTCCTACGCAGATCTTACCAATCTGCCAGAACATTTATGAGGGGATTCACAATTGTGATCCTCAGTGATTGAATGGAAACTCCTGCTAGGGTCAACATCAAACAGCCTTGACAGCAGGTCACTTCGGTAACTCCTTGTGGGTTACGCTTAGTGTGTCTCAAACGGTCTACAGTCGTGGGGTGATGCTTTGGTGTACCTCAGCGACTCATCTGATCTGTAGGTGTACTTCGGTACATCGTGTTATCTCACATGTGGGACTCCAGTTCAGGAACAGCCTTTGTAAGAATTAGAGTTGTGTTTTTCACACTATGCTGTTAACACTCTCGAAGTTCAAACTTGTAAGCGCTGGATTATTTCTAACCCATGTCTTATGTTTTCTTCTTATGGATGCTCGCAGGTGGAAAAGATCGTGCAGATTCTCCACATGCTCATACCAACATCAACACTAATTGAAGTTCTCTCAAAAGGCAACACAAAGTCAGAATGATTCCTCGTCAAAGTCAAATAATCTGCAAAGTTTAAAGACTTGAGAGCTACACAAAATTAGAGATTCAAAGTTAAAGAAGTATGAGTATGGTGGAGAAAGACAGAGAGACACCTTTACTTACGATGTTGATAAAAGGCAGAATTCACAACTGATCACAACAACAAGGACAAAGAACAAAGTTGCAAAGAATCAAAGACGTCACAAGCTATGAACGCCAAAGAAGTTCAAGACGTCGAACGACCTAAACAAGACAACAAATGATGACCAACCCTTAGGGGGAGATTGTTAGGAACATGTTTTATTATAAAGTGTAGGTCATTTCATTTGTAATGGGTCGTTAATAAATATGGTTTATAAATGTTTGTAATTGATTTCACAGCTCATGTAGTAAGCCCATGAGCTGTGATAGAAGGTTCTTCTAGAACCAAGGGGAAACACCCCTACTTATGTAAACACTATAAATACCCCCTCCCTTGAAGGGAGAGGTTGTTGGTTCTAATTGCAATTATCATTTTCATAATACTTCATTAGTTCCTTCCACTTTCTCTCACTAAAACTTTCTCTCTCTAGAAATACATGTTGTGATGTGATAGGAACATGTTTTATTATAAAGTGTAGGTCATTTCATTTGTAATAGGTCGTTAATAAATATGGTTTATAAATGTTTGTAATTGATTTCACAGCTCATGTAGTAAGCCCATGAGCTGTGATAGAAGGTTCTTCTAGAACCAAGGGGAAACACCCCTACTTATGTAAACACTATAAATACCCCCTCCCTTGAAGGAAGAGGTTGTTGGTTCTAATTGCAATTATCATTTTCATAATACTTCATTAGGTCTACTGCTATGAAATTGGCTATTAATACTAGGAATAAAGCTGGTTTTATTAATGGTAAATGTGTTAAGACTACTTATGCTTCTAGTGATGTTCCCTATAATCAATGGGAGAGATGCAATTCTATTTTTTTGTCTTGGATCTTGAATTCTGTGTCAGAAGATTTATATCTTGGTCAAATCTTTTCTGAAAATGCTACTGAAGTCTGGGCTGAACCTAAAGAGACTTATGATAAACTTGATGGTTCTATTATTTTGAGTCTTATGCAAAAAATTAATAATTTTAGACAAGGAGAGTTAACTGTGTCTGAATATTATCATAGCTTAACTCATTATGAAGAGAATTTGATATTATGACCAAATTGCCTATGTGTAGTTGCTAGAGAAGATGTGTTAAAACATAATCAACTTATGAAACTTAGGCAATTTCTTATGGGTCTTAATGAAATTTATCAGCCTATCAAAAGTAGTATTCTCTCTAGAGAGACTCTTTCTGATGTTAAGGATGCTTTTGTTACTATTTCCAGATAAGAGTCTCACAGAGGCTTTGCCTCTTCTTCTATTGGTTCTGATTCTCAATCTCAAATTGCTGAATTTGTTTCTAAAGCAAATTGGACTAATAATGGAAACAAGAGATTTGAAAATAAGAAGAGTTCTGTTAATGATAATAAGAAGTTTGTTAATACTGGGAATAATAATAATAATAATAATAATAATAATAATAATAATAATAATAAGAAGAGTTCAGCTTGTTCAGCTTGTTCAGATGCCGTGTTCAGCTTGTTCCAAGGTTTTCACAGGGGATATTTACGGGGACCATGCTGTATCATGTGCTGGTACTATTGGTATTAAACATCGGCACAACATAGTGCGTGACACTTTGATTGATATATGTTCTCGATCAGGGGTCTCAGCTCGTAAAGAGGTTGACATCGGTTTGGGTGGAGAAAGGGAGCAAGTCTTACGGCCAGCAGATATCTTGCTCTATTCTTGGGATAGTGGGCAGGATGTATGTGTCGATTTGACCGGGTCGTCCCCCCTCACACAAACTAGTATGATGGACTTTGTGCCAGGTCGTGCAGTGATTGACGCCGCAAAACGTAAGCGCACCAAATACGGAGCCAAATGTACAGACATTGGATATGGGTTCACCCCTTTCTCATTTTCCTCTTTAGGAGAACTTGAGGCTGACGCGGTGACCTTACTTAAGCGGATCCGGAAGTTCTCTATAACTCAAGACATTGGAGCACGTGCAGCTGCTCATATCTTCAGTAGGATTAGTTTTGCTATTGCTAAAGGTGTGGGAGCCCAGATTGTTTCGAGGCTCCCCACTAATTTCTTGTAATCCATTGGTTTTGTTTCTAATGAAAGTGATGATTTGATAAAAAAAAAAAATAAAAAAAAAAAAATAATAATAATAATAATAATAATAATAATAATAATAATAATAATAATAATAATAATAATAATAATAATAATAATAATAATAATAATAATAATAATAATAATAATAATAGGGGACCTAATCTAAACTTACTTTGTACTAATTGTGGTAAAATTGGTCACACTGTTGATAGATGTTTTGAAATTATTGGATTTCCTCCTGGTTATAATAAAAATCCTGGTAAAAAACAAACTAACTTCAAAACTTCTTATAATGCTAATGCTTCATCTGTGGAAAATGGTTCTTCTATGTCTATCACTAATGAACAGATGATGAAACTAATGAGTCTTATCAATGATATGCCTTCTAGCAGTATGCAAGCCAATATGGCATGTATACCTAGCTTTATGAACAATAATGTTTTCTTTAATATAATTTTTCATAAGTTTTATAACAACAATATTGCTTTGTGTAAAGATAGTATTAGGTGGATTATTGATTCAGGGGCAAGCCAACACATGACTATTAATACTCTTAATATGTTTAGCATTGTTGATATTTCTAATTTAAACCTTACTGTGGGACATCCTAATGGTACTCTAGCTAATATCAAATGTATTGGTAATCTAAAAATTTCTGATAAAGTCACTTTATATGATGTGTTGGTAGTTCCTGAATATTGTGTTAGTTTATTATCAGTGCATAAACTAATCAAAGATAGTAGAATGTTTGTAGGATTTGATGAATCTAAATGTTACATTTAGGATTTGACTCAAAACAAAATCATGGGGACTGGTAGTGAAAATGGTGGTCTCTATTTGTTTGATACTCCCTCTCGTATTACTTCTATCAAATAATAGGTAATATGTCTGTTACTTGTTATGTTTCTAAGTCCTTGTGGCATAACAGACTTGGTCATCCCTCTGGCCAAGCTGTGAATATGCTTCAATCTGATCTTAAGTTCACTAAAGATTCTCATGTGTCTCCTTGTGACATCTGTCACAAAGCCAAATAGACCAGGGAATCATTTCCTATTAGTGATCATAAGAGTTCTTCTATTGGTGATCTTGTGCATATAGACCTTTGGGGTCCCTACAAGGTCACTAGTAGAGAAGGATTTAGATATTTTATGACCATTGTTGATGATTTTACCAGATCTGTTTGGATCCATATTATAAAATCTAAAGATGAGGTTTATAACTTGTTTATTAGCTATGTTAATCTGATTCTAAATCAATTTAAGTGTGGTATTAAAAATGTGAGATCAGACAATGGTACTGAATTTGTTAGCAATAAAATGAGTAATTTTTTTAGCAGCCTGGGTATTATTCATCAAACTACTTATGCTTATACTCCTCAGCAAAATGGGATTGTAGAGAGAAAGCACAGGCACTTATTAAATGTTTCTAGAAGTTTGTTGTTTCAAAGTGGTATTCCTTTAAGTATGTGGCCTGAATGCTTTTTAACTACTTAACAGGTTACCATCTTCTATTATGATTGGAAAGTCTCCTTTTGAGCTTGTGTATGGTCAAAAACCAAAACTTTCTCATCTGAGATGTTTTGGTTGTTTGTGTTTCTCTTCTATTCTTAATAATTCTGATAAATTTTCTTCTAAATATGAAAAATGTGTCCTCATTGGTTTTTCTACAACAAAAAAGGCTTATAAGGTTTACATTAGTGAGTCTAAACTGATTTCTTATTCTAGAGATGTTCAATTTTATGAAACTGTTTTTCCATTTAAAATGAACTCTCAACTTCAAACTGATAAGACTTCTGACACTACATTGAATGATCTAAACTTTTTTAACAAGAAACACATTGATCAAAATCCTAATGATGAAAGAAGAGGTTCTAATACATCCAATGATGATGGTTTTGCCTATTCATGCCCTAGAAGTACACATACTTCTAATGATGGTGAGAATAATGGTATAGCAACATCCATAGATGAAATAATTTATCTGAGGGAAGTGCCCCTTCTAATCTTAACACAACTCAATCTGTCTCTACTCAGAACATTAGTCATGAGCAACCTGTTCTTAGAAGGTCTAGTAGGGACTCTAGAATGCCTGCTAAGTTTAATGATTATGTTGTGAGTAGTAATATAAAGTATGGGCTTGAGAAATATGTATGTTATTCTAATCTGAGCCCTGCAAATTATTGTTTCTCTAACACTTTAAACAAATCTGTTGAGCCTACCTCTTATGAAGAGGTTGCTAAAGATATTAATTGGGTTCAGGCTATGAATAATGAGATAACTGCTTTAAAAATAAATAACACTTAGACTGAGTGTGAACTTCCTAAAGGAAGGAAAATTGTCATTAGTAGGTGGCTATGGAAAATTAAGTATAAATCCTCAGGCGAAATTGATAAATATAAAGCAAGGGTTGTTGCCAGAGGGAGGGATTTGATTATAGAGAAACTTTCAGTCCTGTAGTTAAAATGTCCACTGTGAGATGTATGATTAATATTGTTGTTTTTAGTAATTGGAGTATTTTTCAATTAGATGTTAATAATGCATTTCTATATGGTGATTTAACTGAGGATGTTTATATGACTCTTCCTCCTGGCTTTGATGATCATAAGTCTAAAATTGTGAAGCTTAATAAATCTCTATATGGTCTTAAACAGGCTCCTAGACAATGGAATGCCAAACTTACTTTAACTCTTAGTGAAAATGGTTTTGCGCAGTCTAAATTGGATTACTCTCTATTCACTAAGAGGTCTGGAAATGTGTGTCTGATTATGCTTGTATCATTACTGGAAATGATATTAGTGAAATTGAGAAGTTTAAAGTGTTCTTAAAAACTAAATTTCAAATCAAAGATCTAGGAAAGATGAAATAATTTCTTGGAATTGAAGTTTTAGAAAATGATAATGGTGTGTGTCTCAGTCAAAGGAAGTATTGTCTTGAGCTTTTGCATGAATATGGCTTACTTGCTGCTAAACCTGTTGATTCTCCTTTGCCTGAGAACACCACTCAAAATCATACTGAATCTGATGATGATAAAGCTTTATCTAATATAGGTAATTATCAGAAGCTTGTTGGGAAATTAATCTAAACTAATACAAGACCTGATATTGCCTACTCTGTTCACTGTTTAAGCCAATTTATGCATGCTCCCTTACAATCTCACTTGAATGCTGCTCTTAGAGTTTTGAGATACTTAAAAAGATCTCGTGGTAATGGCATTCAGATTAATGCAAATGGGAATCTTAAGCTTAAAGCTTATGCTGATTCTGATTAGGCTAGATGTCCAGTTACTAGAAAATCTGTTTCTGATTATTGTGTGTTTTCGGGTGATTCTTTGGAACTTGGAAAAGTAAAAAACAATCTACCTTGTCTAGGTCATCCTCTGAAGCTGGGTATAGATGAATGGCTTCTGCTATTTGTGAAATTATTTGGCTTGCTAATGTGCTTGGTGACATGGGTGTTGAAAACTTGTTACATGTGGTTTTGCATTGTGACAATAGTTCTGCTCTGCAGATTACTGGTAATCCAGTTTTCCATGAGAAAACTAAGTACTTTGAAATTGATGTTCACTTGGTTAGAGAAAAAGTCTATGTTGGGGTTATTAGAACCGAGCAGATCCACACTTCTCAGCAAATTGCTGATATCGTGACTAAAGCCTTGGATATTAAGCAACACAAGTGGCTTTGTAATAAGCTTGGTGTGATGGATATGTTTAAGGTTGAAAGTTTGAGAGAGGGTGTTGAATAAATTGGTCAAACCTTCCCTTTATATGTTCAAGGACTAGTTCTGTCATTCACATAACTATACTAACACTAACATATTTGGTTTATCTGTGTTTGTCTCCTTATGTTTGTGCAGGGACTAAAGATGGACAAGTGCATTATTGCTGCCTATATATACTCACCTCTAGTGCTAAGAGACATCACACACACAAGTCGTCTTTTTCAAAAAGACTCTCTTAGCCTCTATGATATTCTCCTATTGTATAGCTAGGCTGATCTATCATCTTGATCAAGCCTAGATTGTATTCTAATTGATTGCTCACACCTGGTGACAATCTTAGTCATTTCTCTCTTGTGTTGTAATCTGATACTCACTATTTTGAATCAAGGGGTGGTTGGTTGGATTCTATCTTGGTGTTATTATAATTTCTACAGAACCCATTTTGGAACGGCTACCTGGAATGTTTGTTGATTTATGGTAACCCATTTTGGAACCCTTATTGCCGGAATACATTTGCATTTTGTTTCGATTAACTTTGCATTTTCGAAATTCTAGAAGATCCCCTTTAAGATCAAACAAATAACGTATTGATCTACTGCACAAATAATAACTTCAGCAAAAAAGAAAAGTAAACTATAGGTCTGAATTTCCAAAAAATCAATAAGTGATATGGCATACCGGATGATTAATAGACCAAGTATCCCCATTATACCGGATGATTGAAGCTATATGATTAAAGTTAGAATGTTGAAAATTTTAGTTCCAAAAGACAAATATATAATTCCAAACTAATATGACGAACCCGCTAGAAGCAAATCAATAGAGAGCACTAATAAGAGCATAAAATCTGTTCCGACCAATTAACCAAAACTATAATCGCAAACACGCAACTAAATCAACAGATCGATCCATATTATCACATATACAAACATCTTCATAATATAACTACAAAACATCTAATAGCTTTCAATAAATAATGGTTACAAATTTTCCATATGCAATCCTTATATTGGTCTTAGAAAAATTGCTACAATGTTTGTTTCATCTTCTCGACAGAAGGTCGAACCATGTGTGCGATTAAGGTTTTCTAAGAATAAAAGGATAAGTTATCTTTAGGGTTTTGGAAAGAAGGGTAAAAAAGATTCCTTGAATCAAAAGTAAGTCTAGATAATCATTGTAAACTCGTAAGTCTAGATAATCATTGTAAACTCATATTAGAATCGAAATACCAAATTAGGTACAGTAATATTTATGCTTCTTTTATTATAAATTCAAAAAAAATAATAATAATAATAATAATAATAAATCAAATATCACTTACTAAGTAAACAATCTTTTCTCCGAAATACAAAAAGTCGTTTTCTTTTATCTTTACTATATAAAATGTAAAAAAGGTCAAAGGTGAAAGTGGAAACTTGAAATTTGAAAGTTGTAAGTCAAGGTTTAATATTGAGGAAAAATGTTATTATTAAGAGGTGTTAATTAACGAAAGTATTAACGGAAAGTATTGAGTTTATTTGTGGAATATACAAAATTTCGGATTTGTCACTACAATGATTTTTGTATAAATTCGTTAAATGTCTTGAATAGGTAATTAAATTTCCTATTTATTTCTTTCATATTCTTTAACTTGTCTCATAGGTCTGATGTGAAAATCATCTATGATTAATAAACTATCATATTTTTCATTCATGTAAATGGTACTCTCGATCTGACGCCACAAATAAGCTTTTACAAATATATGGTAGGGTATGAAATAATTTGAGCAAGGGTTCTTTTATTTTAATTTATTGTTAGGATTTTCGTATAATTATGTGTATCTTTATCTTTACTACATAAAATGTAAAAAGAAAATCAAAGGTGAAAGTGGAAACTTGAAACTTGAAAGTTTAAAGTCAAGGTTGAATATTGAAGAAAAATGTTATCTTTAAGTTGTGTTAATTAACGAAAGTATTAACGAAAAGTATTGAGTTTATTGGCTGAAATATTCAAAATTTCGGATGTATATGGCTGGAATATTCAACATTTCAGAAAGTATTGATGGTCAACCTATAACGGGTAACTCTTTAATCTATAACCCTTTATAAAAGAGAAATATTCCCGGCCAATTCCCGGACCTAAAAGTTAACATAACCCTTCCAAACCCACATATCTCATCCATTTCCAAATAAAAACACACATACACACACACATCTCATGTCTCGGTTCAAATCAACACACTCTCATCTCTCACACGATCGTCTCTATGTGTCAACAAACCGCATCAACACCATTGATGCCGCCTCATCTCTTTCTCTCGTCGGTTAACGTTGCCGGTGGTGGTAGTGGTGACTGGTGGGTGACTATAGTGACGGGTGTGTGATGTTGTGATCCAAAATAGTGATTAACGTTTGGCGATGGTGATGGATATTTTAAGACGGGGTACCTTCACGGTGACGTGAATTCTACCATGATGAACCGATGGTGATTGTGTGTATATGTTTGGCACATTAATGTGTTTGCCTGTACTAGATTTTTTGGTGAGATCTATCCACATTTGTTGATATTCATTCAGATCTGATGAGACCCGGTTAAGAAAACGGCCAATGATGCTTTTTGAGGTCACTTTGTATGCTTTTTTGTGTTTTTTATATCTTTGTTGTTTATCAACATATTCTACTTTATAAGGCACCATATTACAAATTATTGTTTATTTTTATGTTAGTTATAGTGTGTGTATCATATGCGATCTCAGTTATTAAATATTGAAATGTGTGCAATGACCGTATGATTTTTAAAAATATTGTTTTGACATTTATATATAGTTAAAATTGCAAGGATATTGTTGTGAATAATTTGAATGTTTACAATCACAAAACATTATATCGATTTATTATTTAGTCACGGGGTTCATTTTTTTGTTCTTGTTTATGCGCATTAAATACGTTAAATACAAATCAGTTTTCAAATATTGCTAAAATGATGGTGATTGATTGGTGCTTTAATCGTTGATTGTTCTGGCGTATTAATTTCAAATATATTATACAAAGTTTCTTGAAATAATTTGGTCAAAATACATTATTCAACCGGTGTATATATTTTTATTAAGTTTCTTAGATTTGAAGTTTTTTTAATTGGGTCAAATCCCATGTCTTGATGGATGATAACTACAAGAAAAAATTACACGTTTTGTCCTTATGGTTTGCCCAATATAACAACTTTAGTCCCTAAGTCACTTTTATTACACCACAAGTATCTAATTTTGAAACTTTGCACGCTTTTGGTCCCTATTTTGGATGGGCGTTAGTTAAGTCCGTTAAGTATTTTGCGTTGTTAGTCCTTCGTCAATAATTTTTGCACCGTTAGTCCTTAAAGTTATTTGCATAAATCGTCCTTGTGGTTAGCCCGGTCAACGGGTCGGTCAACGCCACGTGTCACCACCTGAGTGGTGCCACGTGGCATTGGGTCGGGTCGGTCAACGGGTCGGGTCGGGTCGGTCAATGGGTCGGGTCGGGTCAGGGTCGGGTCGCCACGTGGACCAATGAGGTGGTGCCACGTAGCATTGGTATAATATACCAACAATTTGTCAAGTATGGGATTCGAACCCGGGCCACTTGGGTGGGAAGCCAAGCCTTACCCAACTGGGCTAAGCATAGCTTCAGTTATTCTAGCCTAAATTTTATATATAACCCTTTCTAAAAGTTAGCCCAATTCAATATTATTAAAAAGTTCAATATAGTTTTTGGTCTATTAATTTACGGAGTTATATGGACCGTAAAAAAATAAATAAATATACCGTCGGACTCGTTTTTTCGTGATCTTTCCAATGGTATGCTCGGGGATTTTTTTTGACTTCAAACGAACCTCGAAAAATGCGAAAATAATCATTTTTTCTTTGTTTTCGCATTTTTCGAGGTCCAAACCAAGTCAAAAAAAATTATCCGAGCATACCGTCGGACTCGTTTTTTCGTGCTCTTTCCAATGGTATGCTCGGGGAATTTTTTCGACTTAGTTTGAACCTCGAAAAATGCGAAAATCACCATTTTTTCTTTGTTTTTGCATTTTTCGAGGTCCAAACCAAGTCGAAAAAATTCACCGAGCATACCGTCGGACTCGTTTTTCCGTTCTCTTTCTAATGGTATGTTCGGGGAATTTTTTCGACTTCAAATGAACCTCGAAAAATGCGAAAACAAAGAAAAAATGATTATTTTCGCATTTTTCGAGGTTCGTTTGAAGTCAAAAAAATTCCCCGAGCATACCATTGGAAAGAGCACGAAAAAACGAGTCCGAAGGTATGCTCGGTGAATTTTTTCGATTTGGTTTGGACCTCGAAAAATGCAAAAACAAAGAAAAAATGGTGATTTTCGCATTTTTCGAGGTTCAAACTAAGTCGAAAAAATTCCCCGAGCTTACCATTGGAAAGAGAACAAAAAAACGAGTCCGACGGTATGCTCGGTGAATTTTTTCGATTTGGTTTGGACCTCGGAAAATGCAAAAACAAAGAAAAAATTGTGATTTTCGCATTTTTCGAGGTTCAAACTAAGTCAAAAAAATTCCCCGAGCTTACCGTTGGAAAGAGCACGAAAAAACGAGTCCGACGGTATATTTATTTATTTTTTTACATTCCATATAACCCCTTAAATTGATAGGCCAAAAAATAAAATTGAACCTTTTTAATATTATTGGATTGGGCCTTAACTTTTAGGAATGGTTATGTATTTGATTTAGGGAAATATTATTGAAGCTATGCTTAGCCCAGTTGGGTAAGGCTTGGCTTCCCACCCAAGTGGCCCGGGTTCGAATCCCATACTTGACAAATTGTTGGTATATTATACCAATGCCACGTGGCACCACCTCATTGGTCCACGTGGCGACCCGACCCTGACCCGACCCGACCCATTGACCGACCCGACCCGACCCGTTGACCGACCCGACCCAATGCCACGTGGCACCACTCAGGTGGTGACACGTGGCATTGACCGACCCGTTGACCGGGCTAACCACAAGGACGATTTATGCAAATAACTTTAAGGACTAACGGTGCAAAAATTATTGACGAAGGACTAACAACGCAAAATACTTAACGGACTTAACTAACGCCCATCCAAAATAGGGACCAAAAGCGTGCAAAGTTTCAAAATTAGATACTTGTGGTGTAATAAAAGTGACTTAGGGACTAAAGTTGTTATATTGGGCAAACCATAGGGACCAAACGTGTAATTTTTTCTAACTACAAAGTGAAGTCAATCAAAAAGTTCGGTCAAAGAGGATTCGGCACCTCAAATGCCGTGTACTAAAAATTTTTACACGGCGAGTAACGTGCATTGTTAGTTATCTCATAATTGTTGTAATGTTTTATTTTCAGTTTTAATAAATATTTTTATATGTTCTTTGATGCATGTTAATAATTTTTGCTTCAATTGAATTATCGCATGTTACGAAACACTTACCACAATATCGCATATCGTTAATTATCTGCCGCTAGGAACCGCTGCCGCTAGGCACGGGTACTTGTCTAGTTAAATAAATATAAAAGAATAATAAAAGATTTGGTAAATAAGGTTTTGGAAAAGTGAATTTTTTTCTATCTTTTCCTTATAAAAGATATACGCGTAGATAAAAAGTTGCAACACAAAATCCAAAATCATAACACACCAACACCCCCCCGGCCCCCCAAGAAAAAACCCTCAATAAACCCTTCGGTGGCTCGAAGGTGTTGTTTGATCAAACCAAATTAGTCTTCCAACAGTTGAAAAATGAATGGATCACTGGAGACTGTGTTAGACTGTGTTATACCATACTTGCACGATGGTGATGACCTTAACTCTATCTCTTTAGTTTCCCGTAAGTTTTATGAACTCGATTGTATTACGCGTAAGCATTTAACTGTCCATCTGCATTACGCCCCAAACCCGTCTCGTGTAAGTAAGAGATTCCCTTTTATCGAGTCCTTAACACTCAAGGGAATTCCTCGTTGGGGTTATTCATCACTATGGGACATTGACATCATGATTACCCCATGGATTGAAGAAATCTCTATTAAGTTTGAGTGTTTGAAAGTGCTTCATGTCCGTGGTATGGTTGTTTGTGATTCTGATCTTAAGCTGTTGGCTAAAACCCGAGGTAAAAATTTACGGAGTTTGAGGATTCACAATTGTCGAGGGTTTTCCACGGACGGGTTAATTCACGTCTCTAAGTATTGTAATGATTTGAGGACGCTTTGTTTGGAACATAATTATACTAAAGCTGAGAATGAGAAAGATGGGCAATGGTTACGTGAATTGGCTTTGCATAACAAGGTTATTGAATCGTTACATTTTGATTTCAAAATTAATGATGTGAACGATCTTACACTTATTGCGAAAAAATGTAGTAATTCTTTAGTATCTTTGAAGACTAATCGATTGCCTTTAAGTGATTCAGGAGATGAAATTAGCCATGCTATCAAGTTAGAATATTTTAATGGCGCTATGTTTAATGTATATAAGGATTATAGTAGTTTCAAATTTCCCCCAAGTATTCGTGGTTTAGGTATTGTGGACTTGCCCGTTACTTCATTCTCTTTTCTACTCCCTTATGTAAATCAGCTGCGGGAATTGAATCTTACATGCATGCATGTTAAAGAATATTGCCAGTGTTTTTTGATCGAAATGTGTCCCAACTTGGAAGTCCTACGTACAGATGATGTGTGTGGTCGTGTGGAGATATGGGATTGCGAGTTATTGGTCAGGTTTGCAAGAAACTGCGCAAATTTACCCATCTTGATCCTGTGACTCACATGGGACTTATTGCTCTGGTTCAAGGATGTACCAATTTGGAGTATTTGGATGTTAAACTCTCAGATATTTCAAATGAAGCTGCCGAGTGTGTAGGAAATCATTTGAAGAATCTGCGTGATTTCCGTATGCATCTGTATGCGGAAAAGGACATAACATACTTACCGCTAGACAATGGGATTCGAGCTATGCTAAAGGGTTGCATCAAACTCAAAAGGCTACATATCAGCCATTGTGATGGAGGATTGACGGATGTGGGTTTGGGGTACATCGGGAAGTATGGTCATAATTTAAGATGTCTTTTTCTGACTAATACAGGAGAGTCTGATGCCGGACTTCTAGAGCTATCGAAAGGGTGCCCAAAATTAAGAAAACTATATTTGAAGGAATGTCCCTTTAGCTATCAAGCTGTTGCCACTTTTGTGTTTAATATTCACTCTCTGAGATATATTTTGGTAAGTCATTATAGGTTGACACCCACTCGTCCAACGTTTACTGCTGAGGTAATACTACTCAAACCACTTTTGTCTTCTTTTTTTTCATTCTGTACAAATGTTATGCCTTAGTTTGATTACAACAACAATTTTACCGAGGAGTACAAATCAATGATTTTACAAGAATAATTAAAAAAAATTAAATGATTCGACCCGTTTCTTTTTTACCTAAACATTTGACCCATCTGATATAATCACAACTCAAATGATCCATTTTTATCTAAATTGGTTGGAACCGTCGTGTACCACCATCAAATTGTCCCGTGCTGACCCCCCAATGCTTAATATAAAATCCGCTAAAAAAAATATTAGGAAAAACAATGCATCTATCAACATATATGTAGTTTAGTCCTCTAAACCTTGTCAGCTTCAAGCTTTCAACTCCTTTTGTAGCCTTTCTTTTCCCAAAAGATTAAAACATCTGTTGAGGAAATCTTTTATTCAAAACTTTTTAGTGACGTTATTCATTTTGATGTACTGACCTTTGCTGCAGGTACTTACAGAATTGACACAGTATGTTACACTTGCTGAAAAACTCCATAAGTTAGCCGTACAGTTAGTAGCAGATGGAAGTGGTTTAGGATCTGCAAAGATAACATATACATCCTCAAGAGCAAAAGATAATTTTGATACCCCATTAGCCCGCGCTGTGGTCGCCAAAGGTATCTGTGTAAATGAAGAACGGGTCACTTTAGACTGGTCATCTGACAAGCCACTCAAAATCATAAAAGTCCAAATTGCGAATGTCGAGTCACGTCTTGCAGTTGCAATATCCGAGTATGGTGAAATTAAAGTAGAAGGGAGGGTCAAGGATGGGGTCCCATATTTGACGAAAGTAGGTGATTTGGATGTGGATGTGAGTTTGGAAGGAAATATTATACTTTGTAGACAAGCTGATCAATCTAATATCATTAGAAGTGTTTCAAGCATATTGGATGATGACAATGTGATTATTAGCTCTATGAGTTTCGGTAGGACCGCACAAAGAAAACAAGCGGTCATGGTGATTGGTGTTGATGAGAAACCGAGCAAAAAGGCTTTGAAGAAGATTGATGAGATTCCGGCTGTTGAAGAGTTTGCTTTCCTTGCTCTGTAGACATGGTTTTTTGGTCAAGTTTCTTGGTGAGAAAAGACAAAGTTCAGAAATGGTAATGATCTAGTTTATTTTGCTGTGTAGAAGTTCGGCAGAACATGATAAATTAGCACTAGAACAGAATGCTGAATGATTCTTTACTTTTTCTTCTTATACTACAGTTGAGAATTTATACCTTACTTTTCTTTTTATACAGAACTGAATCATCATAGGCTATTTTATCACTGGAAATTTAGTTATACGAGTTCAATCTTTGCAGAAGCTGAACTGTGAGCAGTTTGTCTTTGTAAAATAGTCCGCTCATGTGTACCAACCCATGGAGGAATAATCCACCACCGGTACGCTACCAGTTTCACACGGATTTGAGCTTAGCTGTCTCGCAACCAAGAGGAACAATGACCATCACGATTTCTAGATATACATCTTTTTAAAATCTCTTCAAAAATCTGTATAAAAATCTCTTTGAGAATTAGATGACTAGTAGTACTAAAGAACAATGATAAATGTTCCTTCGTTATAAATAGTTATTGGGACTCAACTATCAACACCTTGTACGGAGTATGTTTTACACGCTTGGTTGATGTGTAGTTACAAAGGCGTGTGAGATTGCTTGTTATCTGGAGTCTTGGATACCATGTATATTATTTATAGGCAACAACACACTCAACTATCAACACCTTGTACGGAGTATGTTTTACACACTTGAACTCTTAACCTTTTTTGTTGGTAGGTCACTCACATACCATTCTACCAAATAACCGTTAATATGTCGTGCACATATTATAAATGTTTAGTTTATGTAAAATTGATTTAATAAAACTACATGTCCAACCTTAATATGTTGGTTTGGACGACTTAGGAGAAGCAATGAATAATCGGTCGGACCAATTTAGTTCTTTTTGGCTTATTTGACATATCAATCCAAACTAATCGCTTATCAACTTCTTTCAAAACACTAAAAGGTATGTTGCGTGTTTCCGAAATGCATAAATTGCTTTCAAGAGGCTTCAAATAAAAAAATATTGCATTAAATTCCTCGTCATGAAACGTGAGGCACGCACCATATATATTTGCCTAGTGCCGTGACACAATCATTTCCCGACCTCGGTCTTTACTTTCTTATTTGTTGGAAGAATCTCTCCACACTCGTAAACTCTTCCACTAACAAAATTAACTGACCCCACATTAGGGGTGTAAACTAGTCGAGTACTGTTGAGCTCGAGCTCGAGCTCGACTCGTCATCTAAAACTCAAGGTTAATAACTTTCACATTTCAAGCTCAAACTCGATAAAACATCGACATATCAAGCTCGGCTCAACTTGGGTTTTATAAAAATAAGTAATAAAATGTATATAAAAAGGTAAAACTGTATAAGACTCGCTTAATTCCCCGAACACCACCCTCTATCCCCTTGCTTCACGTACGTCCCCTTCTTATCAATAATCTACAATAGCCGTAAATCAAATATTGGCCATGCCTCCAATTCTCTCGCACCAGCGAAAACTCGACTCGTCATCCAAAACTCGAGCTCGATTATTTACATATCTCAAACTCGACTCATTTAAAACAATCAAGTCAGTAATTTACGAGTCGATCTCGAACAGTTTAGGAAACACCATAAAACACATGACATTCCCTCCATTTTATCCAAAAACAAAATGACACTTCCTCTTATCCCACCGCCACAAAACCACCCATCACTAACCCTTTTGAAAACCTGCAAAACCCTTTCACAATTCAAACAAATCCACACCCAATTAATCAAAACAGGTCTCCACAAAACCCAATTCACCCAATTCAAAACCCTAAATTTCCTAGCCTTAAACCCTAATGGCAACCTCAATTACGCCTTTTCGCTTTTCGAAACTATCGAAAAACAACACCCAGTTGATCTTATCATATGGAACACCATCATTAGAGGCTGTTTGTTCCATTCTTACCCATTTTCAGCAATTGGGTTCTTTCAAAAAATGGTTTTGAGCAATGTGGGCCCCAATAACTACACTTTCCCGCCAATTTTGAAAAGCTGTGGGATGGTTCATGGTGGGTTTAAGGCTGGGAAGGTGATTCATGGGTGGGTTTTGAAATTGGGGCTAGGGGATGATGTGTATGTTAATAGCTCTTTGGTCGAGTTTTACGTTGAAAGTGGGGCGATTGGGGATGCGCGTAAGGTGTTTGATGAAATGTCTGTGAGGAATGTGGTTTGTTTTACGGTTTTGGTTTGTGGGTATTTGGGAGTGGGGAAGTTGGATGAGGCGCGCAGAATGTTTCAGGAGATGGGTGTGAGAGATGTGGTGGCGTGGAATGCGGTTATAGCCGGGTGTGTGAAGATGGGGTGGTTCGATGAGGCGATTGGGTTTTTTGAGGAGATGGAGCGAGAGGAGGTTAGGGTGAATGAGAGTACGTTGGTGACGGTTTTATCTGCTTGTGTTCAATTGGGATGTATTACGACAGGTGAACGAATTGGTACTTATGTTCTAAACCATCAACTTAGTTCAAATGTCCGGGTTGTTAATGGCCTTATTGATATGTACTCGAAATGTGGCGAGTTGGATAAAGCTAGAAGCTTGTTTGATAATGTAAGTAATAAGAATATAGTCACGTGGAATGTTATGATAGGCGGGTATACTCATACACAGCGTCATAAAGACTCGTTAGACCTTTTTAGAACAATGCTGGAATCTATTTACGAACCTAATGAAGTCACGTTAATAAGTGTTATTCCAGCTTGTGCTCACATGGGTGCGCTTGATTTCGGGAAATGGATCCATGCTTATATTAACAAGAACTTTCGTGACTCGTCTAACATGTCTCTTTATACCAGTCTTATTGATATGTATGCTAAATGTGGAGACATAGAAGCTGCAAAAACAGTATTCAAGAATGTGAAAACAAAAAATTTAGCTTCATGGAACGTGATGATTTCAGGGTTAGCAATGCATAGGCGGGCTGACGATGCGATCGAACTTTTTAAGAATATGGTCAATGAAGGACTTACACCAGATGATATAACTTTTGTAGGTGTTTTATCAGCTTGTAGCCATGGTGGACTAGTCAACCTCGGTAAAAAATATTTTAACTTGATGATCCAGGAATACAAGATCTCATCCAAACTACAACATTACGGATGTGTGATTGATCTTCTAGCCCGAGCTGGTTTGTTTGAGGAAGCTATGGATATAATCAAGAAAATGGAACTGAAGCCAGATGGTGCGATTTGGGGTTCTCTTCTTGGAGCTTGTATATCTTATAAAAACGTTCAATTAGGTGAATATTTTGCTAAAAGAGTTCGTGAATTGGACCCGGAAAGCTCAGGAGCTCATACGCTATTATCAAATCTTTACGCTGCAAATTGTAGATGGGACGATGTTGCAAGAATAAGAACAAAGTTTAAAGACAAAGGATCAAAGAAAATCCCGGGTTGTACTTCAATAGAAGTAGATGGCATTGTTCACGAGTTTCTTGCTAGTGATAAATCACATCCCATGAGCGATAAAATCTATGCTATGTTGGAAGAAACTAATAGGCTACTTGATAATTATGGTCATGTTCCTGATACATCTTTAGTGCTTTATGATATGGACGATGAACTGAAAGAAGGTGTATTGTGCCAACATAGTGAACGATTAGCTATTGCTTTTGGGTTGATTAGTACAAAGCCCGGGACACCAATTAGAATCATGAAGAACTTGCGTGTTTGTGAGAATTGTCATTCGGCTACAAAGGTGATTTCCAAGATTTTTAAAAGGGAAATAATTGCTAGGGATCGGAATCGTTTCCATCATTTCAAAAATGGTGTTTGTTCTTGCAATGATCAATGGTGACATTGTGTTAAGAACTTGAAGACATCCACAAATTTCTAACTCAAGATGTGTCTTAGCATAGTAAATAGATTCAACCAATGTATATAATTAGTGGTCTACGTGTAATTAACAAAATTAATTGGGGCTTAGATGATTTTTTTGTTTTGATTACTAGAATATGCTTCACCTCAAACAGTAGTCATTGAGACCTATAACTATCAAAGCTGTCACTTTTGACCCTTGATGTTATTTGAATTCTATCAAGACCCAGTTAAAAAAAAGAGATTCAACTTCCCAGTCACCTAAAGTATTCACATTTTTCAGACAAAATAAAAAATCGTGACTTTTCAAAATAGACCAGGCGATTTGGGTGGGCTTGTATTTTGTGCGACTTTTTATTTAAGATACTTATTCAGTATTTTTTCGGTACTTATTTTAGGTGACTTATGCATATATACTTTGGGCGACTTTGATTCATCTTTTAGCCATAAAAAAAAAAGGAATTGCATATATATCCCTGCAAAAGCTCAAAATTACGTATATATCCAACTTAAACTTATAATTGCATATATATCCTTTCAAAAGCTTAAAAATTGCATATATATCCAACTTAACTTAATAATTGCATATATATCCTTTCAAAACATTCGTAATTGCATATACATCCTTCTAAACCTCTAATAAATCATATATATCAAAATAATTATTTAATATAACTTTAAACTCTAAATTATGATAATTATAATTTTAAAATGGCAACAAACACATTTTTTTTTAAGGGTACGATGTCCCGGGGTTCAAATGAACGACCAAAACAATATATCAATAAAATGTTTAACTTCACGAAAAAAATTCACTTATCTCATATCTAATACGAATACATGAAATAAACTATCAAATATATCATGGTTGTTATATAATATACTATCACAGATAATATATGTTTGCAATAAAAGCGTATATATTACTGCCAACAAGTTTATATATAAAGAAAAAATATATTTAAGAAATATTTTTTATATAATTATAATTGTTGTGTATTCGAGAGTTGCAAATTTAAAACAAATAGTTATTTGGATATATAATATGACATATTTAAGGTTTGTGAAGGATATATATGTAATTCTAAGTTTAGATTGGATATATATGTAATTTTTAAGCCTTTAGAAGGATATATATGCAATTAAAAGTTTAAGCTAGATATATATGCAATTTTAAGCTTTTGTAGGGATATATATGCAATTTCCCAAAAAAAAGGAATTGAAAAAAATAATTGAGTAAACTATATTTTTGGTCCTTATGGTTTGTTGGGTATTTTACATTTGGTCCACCACCACCACCGCTGCTCACTACCACCACCGCCAACCAACACCACCGCCATCCATCATCACCACCACTCGCCACCACCCATCACCGCCACCACCCACCACCACCAACACCTACCACCGCCACTCACACCACCACCGGCACACACCACCGCCCCCACCACTCACCACTACTACCCACCACCACCAACCACCATCCCACCACCAACCACCACTACCACTCACCACCACCGCCGCCACACGCCACCACCACCACCACACACCACCGCCATCGTTTTAAGAATTTTTATTTATACGCAAACTTAACCTATACTTGCCCCGTATTTTCTAAGACGTTTAAACACTTTTACATTTTTGGAAAAGTCAACTTATTTTCCTCCCCCTTTTACCATAAAACCATCCCTTATTTATTTAAAACTTTCAGTTTTAGACTTAACGTACATTTAACACCAAGCGACACTAGACTAAGCTCAGTCTACACATTATAAGCCTTTTAGGTTCATAATAATCATATTTGAAAATTCTCATTTCACTTTTTCCATTTTCACGTAAACTTCGTACGTTTTACGTTTTACGCGTATTTAACCTACGTTTTCAGGTTTTAACAACGTTTACGCACTCCGTTAAACTTATCACTCATTTAATATACTTTTATAGAGTATATTGATGTTGTGGGTGGCAGCGGTGAGTTGTGGTGGTGATTGGTGGCTGTGTTGATGATTGGTGATGGTGGTGGTAGGATGGCGGGTGGTGGCGATGGTAGTGGTGGTGGTGGATTTGGGATTTTGGGTGGCAATGGTGAGTGGTGGTGGTGCTTGGTGGTGGTGGTAGTTGTTGGTGGTGGTGGGTGGTGGTAGTGGGTGGTCGTGGTGAGTGGTGATGGGTGGTGGTAGTGGGTGGCAGTGGATGGTGGTGGCGGTGAGTGCCAGTGGTGGGTGGTGGTGGCGATGGGTGGCAGTGGTGGCGGTGATGTATAACGGTGGTTGTAATAACTCGAAATTTTCACGTTAATATTTATACAAAACATAAACATTTTATCCAAAATCGCGTACAATTTTTAACTTTAAACCATTAGGTTATCCCGCGCGTAACAAAAATCAACTCTGAATATTTTTCATCACGTTAGATTATATTCTAGTCCACTTATAATCATTAGACTAAAATACACCGTTGGTCCCTAAACTTGTATCGGAGGATCGCGATGGGACGAAACTGGCCATAATCATCGCCATAGGTCCAAACAGTAGCAATTAAATGCCAGATTAGTCCTTTGACCAAGTCAACATCTGATTTTTGTTTTGTAGTCGAGGGTATTTTAGTCCATTGATGAGTGTCTAAATACTCATCATTTTTGTGTAATCTAAACTGCAAAATCATCTGAAAACACTCAAAAACACATCAAAATGATCAAAATATCACAAATTAGTGTTTTATGTGTTTTAAATGCAAAAATATCAAAATCAGATGAAAAATGTATCAAGTTTGCAAAATTGGCAGTTTTAGTCCCCCAAGTTTTAAAAGTTGTCAAATCTAGTCCCTGGAATTCAAAAATGTGGAAATTTATCATTCAAGGTCCCTGAAGTATTCTAAGTTGTTTAAAATGATCCTTGAATGATTCTTTGGTCAATTGGCAAGAAAGGTCCCTAAACTTTGGAAAATTGCAAAATTAGTCCTTGGACCTTTAAAAATGGATTTTATGCAAAAAAGGCCCTTGTATTATCAATGTATGGCAAATTTGGTCCTTGTGAGAAGTTTGGAATAATAGCACTTTCAGTCCTTGAAGTTTGGCAAATTTGCATTTTTGGTCCTTGTTTAATACCTTAACCAAACGGATCCTTTAATATCACTAGGCCCAATCCATTATCCAAGCCCAACCTCTTGACCCTTGACCCCTCCCTTTGCCTTGAGCCCCAGGTCAAATTGCAAAAAGACCCCAGCCAACCCAATTTGGACCCTCCTGTGTTATTAATACAACGGTCAACAGAAGTCAAATGAAGAAAAACGCGCCCTTATACCACTGTTACTGTAGCAGTGTCTCTCCCAAACCAGAGAACCAATACCAGCCATGGTTTTGCCATTTTTTCTTCAACCCCTCCCATACCATGTCCCCTCCACATCATCTAAACAACAAAATCCTTTAATTGCTCAACCAAACCTCATTAAAGCAAAAACCTGCTAAATGGAAAAATGGCGCCAAAATCACAAATGGACGGATATGATGGTTCTAGCCAATCCAATGGCTCAAAAGTGGTGGGAAACATTCAGAGAACTTGGAGAAGTGCTTAAAGTCTATAAAGAGAGAGAGATGCATTGTAAAAAAAAACTATCTAGTGTAATTTTTATATTTTGTATGTCGTTTTAATTTCTTTAAGTTTTCCAGCTTATGTTTAAAGTTTCAAGTCATTTGTAATCTCATTCCAGTGGATACTAAACATATTTCCAGTTTGAATTCTAAGTTTTATGCAATTATATAGTTTATGCAAATTTTTGATCAAAATCTCAATTACTGGTTTAAGTTGTTTATGGTTGTGGTTCTAAGCTCAGTAAGCTCATTTAAGCTTATAGTAACTTAATTAAGCTTTTAAAAACAATTATAATTCAGTTTAGCTTAAAAATAGAAAAATACCAAAAATTACCAAGAAAATAGTCAAAAATTAAAAATCCATGGTGAAGAAGATCAAGAAGCTGGAGCAGGGTTTATCTTGGATGGCCTTGGTTTAGAGCTCTGTGGAGAGCATTTAGGATTGGTTCTCAGTTACTAATTCTCATTTTGTGCCTCAAAAGCTTTTGTAAGCACTTTTGACCAATTTGGCATTTCATTGTTCTACTTGTTTATTAGCTCTAATTTCTGTTTCTACTTGTTTACTAGTTATAAATTAGTGTTTTTGATCATTAAAATCAATAGCTTGTTCTTGTCAATTTATAGTTTGCATAAATTTAGTTTTAACAGTGGAAATGGTATAATCATTAAATCTGAGTTTGATGTTGTTTTGATTGTTGATTTAGGCTTCATAAGTCTTAACAAGTGATTATACAAGGTCTGAACTCAAGTTTATGGTTTAAAATTGTGTTTTACTCTAAAAAACTTCATAACAGTCAACATAAAGGTATGTTTGGTTTATGGTATTCAAAGGTTCTTTGGTTCTTAGCTTTGTTGGAAATCTGTCTAAATAGGTCTAAACCACTAATTTCAGTCAAGATAACAAGTCTTTGTTCAAAGAAAGTCAAAATTTCATTTGATTGTGCCTTATGCAGTCACTGTTGAGATTTCATGATCCATGATCATCATTTTGTGTTCAAAAGTTGTTAACCTTGCTTAAGTTAGTCTCATTACACTTTATAACAACATATTCAGTGATCTAGATCAACTCAAAGTTCATTTTGGTCAACTGAGTAGAGTAAATAAAAAGTCAAAATTTTCAATGGGTCGTTTTTGAATAAACTTTGGAATTTCATTGTGTATTCAATAGTGAGTTTCAGTTTATAAGCTCTTGGGGAATTGTAGTTTAGTTGCTAAAGAAAATTACAAAAATGCTAGTTCTTGGTTTCTCAGCTGTTTAAGTGCTTATTTCTCTGCTTTTTGTGGGGTACCTGTTTTGAAATCTGTCCTGTGCACAGAATTTGGGTCCAAATTGAAAAGCTTGCATTGAGCTTATTAACTGTCCAATTCTTGTGTTCTCTAGTTCTTTGGAAAGCCAACCTGGTCCTCTTGAGTTGTCAAGCTCAAGATTTCACTTTTGAGCTTGTTAGCTAGGGCTGCTACTAGCTTAAAGTTTGTCCCAATTTTCTGTTTTTCACTATAAAAGTCAAGTGCTTATTTGCCTATTCTTAGCTTATCAGTGTGTTCCTTTTCATTCTTTAGTTTCATTTCAGTAGCTTGTACCTTATTTCATCTTATTCTAGCTTTTGTTTCAGTAGTGAGCTTGTTTGAGCTTATTTCCACCTAATAAGCTATTAAGCTCACTGTTGGGCTAATAAGCCATCAAATCAGCTTATTTGTGTTTTGTAAATTTTTTGTTTTCATTAAAGTTTCATAAAATCAGTATTAAAGTAGTTTTCAAAATGAAAATCCAGAAAAAGTCCAATTAAAAATCAGTGATAGCATTTATTTAATAGTTTTAGCTTTTTGATTTTTCTTTCTAGCTTATTAATAAGCAAATCTTGTTTTTCTCTTTTTCTTAGGTTTCTGTCATCATATAGGATTTTTAGAAAAAGTCTCAGATTTTTCTCTATCTTTTTAGTATTTATTATAATTTTAAATAGTTAAAAATAGTAATTAATTAGTAATAAATAATTAAAAAGCATAAAAAATATCTTTTCTGTTTTAAAATTAGTTTTATCATATTCTAGATTTTTCAAAGTTAAAATTTTATTTTTTCAAGTTTATTTTCTATTTTCTAGTATTTAAGTGTATTTTAAATAGTTATTAATTAGTAATAATTAAATAAAAAGTGTGAAAAATATATTTTTAATTTTAAATTTAGTTTTATAGTATTTTAGATTTTTCAGAATCATAAGTTTAATTTTCTAGCCTTATTTTGTATTTTCTTCTATTTTAAAGTATTTATTAAGTAGTTAAAATAGTTTTTAATTAATAATAATTAATTAAATAGTGTTAAAAATAATTTTCTTTTTCTAATAATTTTCTTTTATTTTTAGGATTCCAAAAATGTCATTTTTATATTTTTAGGTCTTTTATTTCTTAGTTTTCACTTTTTAATTTGTACGTATACGTAGTTTTTAAAACTTACGTTTACGTTTCTTTGATCTGGTTGTTGTGCTTTCCAAATCTGTACTCCATTCCTTTCCAATCAATCAGTAGTATAATATTTCTAATCAAAACCTTATTAATCACTATCCTTAGTGATTATTCTATCATCTGAGTTTGTTTGACACACCATTGAGTCTCCTTGGGACTAAACGACCCGGGAATTCAATCTATTCTCCAAGACTTCATTGCATTAGTGTCTGAGCAGTTTTAAGTCTGTTTAGACTTGACGGTTTTGCACAGACCAAATTTTGGCGCCGCTGCCGGGGAGGCTTTAGCGTGTGTTTAGCCATTTTCAGATCCATTGTTGCACATACCCATCGTTTGTAAAAAGTTTTTGTAAAGTTATAAGAAAATCAAAAAAGTCATTAACACTTTTCTTAAAGTGTTAAAACACCAAAAAAATATAAAACAACAAAACAATCGGAACGTTTTCTATTTTGTATTCTCTTTTAAGGTGATTCTTGAAGAGATACGATTTGGTTAAGCGGGACGATAACAAAAATATTGTCCAAAAGATTTTGAACCCATCTGCACAAATCTAACCTACGTCTTTTCAGTGGTACTTAATATACATAAAAATCAACCACCGCAAACCAAGGCAGTGCACTACCTAACTGGGGGTGCGACCATTAATAAGTTCCCGAACATCAGATTTAAAATTTGCCTTTGTGTCACTTGTGATTTGGTGTACCTTTTTCAAAGAAGCCATTTCATTTGTGATTATTGGTTAAGTTCACTTGTGTTTTGCCTCATTTGTTTTGAAAATTGATTTTTATACATAGTGCATGCGCATTCGTTCTTCCAGTTCTACAAGTCCACTTTCTGAACTTGGAAAGATTCCTCGAAGACGTAGAGGACGTTCAGCTCCTTCAGCCGTGACTGAGGAACGTCTACCACCACCCCCTCCTGTCGAAATGGCAGAAGACAAACCTATGAATGAGCTTCTCCAAGCACCCATCGAGGGTTACGGAGATGCCATTGTTGTTCCAGCCATCGTGGCTGACACTTTCGAGCTCAAAACCGGGTTGCTCAATCTAGTAACCCAAAGCCAATTCTATGGTTTTGAGCGGGATGATCCTCATGCACACATTCGATGGTTTAACAAGATAGCATCTACCATCAAGTACAAGAATGTCCCACACGAAGCTATCAAGCTTCTTCTGTTCCCATTTTCTCTAGAGGGACAAGCCCGGAATTGGCTTGAGAAACAACCCCCTCGTTCTATAGAGACATGGGAAGATCTTGTCACCAAATTCGTTAACGAATTCTATCCTCCATCCCGAACCACAAGTCTTAAGAATGAGATAATGAAATTTTCTCAGAGATTTGATGAATCATTCGGGGAGGCATGGGATCGTTACAAAGAGTTGCTTCGCAAGTGTCCGCATCACGGTTTTACCGAGTTAATGCAAATGGATACTTTCTACAATGGTCTCAATCAGGCTAATCAAGACTCTTTGAATGCCTCCGCGGGAGGTAATTTCCTGAGCAAGACCACAAAAGAGGCCTTGCAGATCATTGAGAACAAATCTCAGGTCCGTCCTTTCAGAGCTAAGACATATCAGTCTAATGCTGGACCTTCTTCTTCTTCATCCCCCGTGAGTACATCTAGCACCGATGCTAAGATTGATAAACTCACAGACATTGTTCATGCTTTGGTTCTTGCTAACCAGAAGAAAGTCTCCTTCACTCAGCCACCAACACATGCTGAAGTGAAGAAAGTCGAGAGTTGTGTCACTTGTGGTGGTCCTCATGCTTACTACAATTGCACTGCCACCGATGGTAGTCCTTTTGAAGCAAATGCTCTAGCCGGTAGTTCACAACAAGGAGGTAATCAATACCGTCCCCAAAATGAACCACACTACCGTGCTAACACTAATCAGGCACCACCCGGTTTCAATCCAAATCATAACATGCAAAACCGGAATCAGAACCAACCAAGAATGAACCAAGGTTATCAAAACCAAGGTAATTTCTATCCTGGACCCAATCAAGGTTTCCAACATCAAGGAAACCCTAATCAAAACAATTTCAATCGAGGGAATCAATTTCATGGGAATATGAATCCTAATCAAGGGAATTTTGGCTATAATCAAAACATACGGCCTCAAATTGTCCCTCCAGCTCCTCCCATCATTACTCCTCCAGGACCATCATCTGATGAGTTACTGAAGCAGTTCATGAAGTCCCAAGATGAAATGAACAGGTTGTTGGTCAGTCAGATTGCTGATCTGAAGAAGTCTTTAAATGATCGACCCTCGGGCTCAGGTACTTTACCGAGCAACACGATCGCTAACCCGAGGGGCGATGCCAAGGCGATCACAACTCGAAGTGGTGTTTCATACACTGGACCTGCTGTTCCTACTACCTCTTCTTCTTCCTCTCTTCCTAAGGTAGTGGACAGTGAACCTCCAAAACACAATGGACCTACGACTCCAATGCCCCCTCCTCCTGTGGCAATGAGTCAAGTTACCAAGGAAACAACAGACAAGGTGCATTATTCTAACCCACGAAGTACCGCACACGTCCTACCTTCGGTAGTCCAACCTCAAGTTGTCCAGAAACCCCAGTCAAATCAAGGAGTTGTTTTTGAACCTCCTGTAGCTCCTGTTGAGAAACAGAAATCCAAATCTTCTCTTCCTTACCCATCAAGAATGCATGATGAGAAGCTTCAAGACAAAAACAAAGAGCAAATGGAAAAATTTTTCCAAATTTTCAATGAATTGCACTTTGATATAAGCTTCGTTGATGCTCTTGTTCTCATGCCCAAATTTGCATCTACTCTCAAAGGGTTACTAAGCAACAAAGATAAGTTATCCGAAATGGCTAAAACCCCTCTCAATGAGCAATGCTCAGCGGTCCTTCTTAAAAAGCTTCCCGAAAAGCTTGAAGACCCTGGCAAGTTTTTAATCCCATGTGATTTCTTGGGGATGGTTCAATGCTCCGCCTTGGCCGATCTTGGTGCTAGCATTAACCTCATGCCACTCTAAGTATGGAAGAAATTGTCTCTCCCTGAACTTACTCCTACTTGTATGACTCTCGAGCTAGCGGAGTGTACCATAACTCGTCCACTTGGAATAGCCGAGGATGTCGTGGTAAAAGTAGGGAAGTTTCATTTTCCTACTGACTTTGTTGTAGTAGACTTTGATGCAGATCCTAGAGTTCCCCTCATCTTAGGGAGAGCTTTCTTGAGAACGAGCCGTGCTCTGATCGATGTATTTGCTGAAGAGTTGACTTTACGGGTTGATAACGAAGAGCTCACGTTAAATATCAACCAGAACTCCAAACCTCTGAACAAACATAGTGTTGCCACAATCGATCAAAAATCCAAAAGAATCGATGCAACACTCTCTAATTTCACGGTTAAGAGTGTTCACCAAAAACGTGCTGAGCTGAAAGCTATGAAAATCAAACCTGGTTCAAGCAAATGGTTTGATAGTTGTACCAAAGATGTCAGGAGTATTCTTGATGATGATGATCTTGAATCGGAGAATTTATCAGAAGTGGTGGAAATTTCTAGCTCTAAGAGCACACTACTTGTCCCTCCTCCAGAATCAGTTTGTCGTATTGAGGTTGTTAACTCTGTGGATGAAACTGAATTCTCTTCCAAGGATCCAATCATATTTGAAAATCAACATATCATAGTCAATTCTACTCCTTCTCTCACTCAGTTTGAGGGAAGCGACTCCATCTTGGATGAGATTGAAACATACTTGGCTAGTGATTCTGTTCCTTGGGAAATTGATCATGCTCCAATTGATATAGAAGGGGACATACTTCTCATTGAGAAGTGGCTTCATGGAGATCCTTCATCCATTTCATATCCTGATCCTATTGTTTCCGACTTTTCCATTCCTTCCCTCAATCCGGATGAGGAAGATGATAATTTTTGGAAAGAAGTCGATGCTTTTCTAAGTGATGAATCAATCCCAACAGGGGTTGATGATAATTACTTTGATTCAGAGGGGGACATCCTTTTTCTTAACAGTTTATTAAACGAAGAATCGTCCCCAGTCCTCCCTTCCGGAAACTCCTTTGATAATCACCATACAAGCTTAAAGTTTAAGCTTAAAAATGTAAAAAATGGTGATTTGCTTCTTTCTAATGAAGAATGGACATGCATTGTAATGCACATATTTATTCCATTCTTCACTAATGGTATGGTTGCCCTTTCCCTTTTCTCTTTCGGGAATGAGGACACCATTTTTGACCCCGGTATTACCCTTTATAGTTTCTACTATTAAAATACCGGTTATATCTCGTCGGAGTGGAACTTTCTAATGTTCATGTGTTTTTAACATTGTGAATGAAAGTCCGATCGAGATTGGTTGTCCACGATACTTTCCCCATGAGCCAATGAATGCGGGGATCGAGTCAAGCTAGTGACTCGGTAATCAAAAACATTAGCACGCACCATATGGGTTTTCACCCATAATTCTGTCTTCTTACCCCCTTTCTACTACCCTAGTGTGGGGGAGTTTTTCCCACACTATTGTATATTCTCATTCCCTTAAAAAAAAAAAAAAAAAAAAAAAATCTTCTTCTAAATAAATGGTCGTAGTATTTCCCTTTTACGTTCTTTGTTTCGGCATAACCGCCGGTACTTTGAATATTGAGGGCAATATTCATTTCTAAGTGTGGGGGGGGGGGGGGGGAATTCTCACGAATTTTATCATGTAATTATTTCACCTAATTCCCCCGTTTTTGGCCAAAATTTTTTTTTTTGGAGTAAGTGTTCTACACTCACTCATTTGGTTATCAGTCCGCCATGTCTGTAAGACTAAAGGATTGGCTAATCCAGGAGCAAACGGCTCTTGGTAAAGATTTCTCAAATCCGTTTATATGGCTTGCAATTTGCCCAAAATTGTATGGTTCCTCAGCTCCCCATCATCCTCAAAAGATAATGAGCTGGCTAGCCCGCAAGGTTATGGCTTGTGGTAAAGGCAGTGGAAAATCCATAATTGGTAATCAGCTCACCAAAGATAATCCTGATAATTTATCTAAGAGTTGGCTAGTCCAGAAGGGTACGGCTTCTGGTAAAGACACATCAAATCCGTTATATGGTTTATGATTTGCCAATAAATCATCTGGTTATCGTTGTACCAAGATTCTTACTTGAATCAAAACAATTGGCTACTCCAGAAGTGATGGCTTTTGGTAAAGAGTTTTTCAAATCCATCAGGTTTACTCAAATCATTGCTAGGGACTAGCAATATCTCAGCGTGGGGGATTGATGAGTGTCTAAATACTCATCATTTTTGTGTAATCTAAACTGCAAAATCATCTGAAAACACTCAAAAGCACATCAAAATGATCAAAATATCACAAATTAGTGTTTTATGTGTTTTAAATGCAAAAATATCAAAATCAGATGAAAAATGTATCAAGTTTGCAAAATTGGCAGTTTTAGTCCCCCAAGTTTTAAAAGTTGTCAAATCTAGTCCCTGGAATTCAAAAATGTGGAAATTTATCATTCAAGGTCCCTGAAGTATTCTAAGTTGTTTAAAATGATCCTTGAATGATTCTTTGGTCAATTGGCAAGAAAGGTCCCTAAACTTTGGAAAATTGCAAAATTAGTCCTTGGACCTTTAAAAATGGATTTTATGCAAAAAAGGCCCTTGTATTATCAATGTATGGCAAATTTGGTCCTTGTGAGAAGTTTGGAATAATAGCACTTTCAGTCCTTGAAGTTTGGCAAATTTGCATTTTTGGTCCTTGTTTAATACCTTAACCAAACGGATCCTTTAATATCACTAGGCCCAATCCATTATCCAAGCCCAACCTCTTGACCCTTGACCCCTCCCTTTGCCTTGAGCCCCAGGTCAAATTGCAAAAAGACCCCAGCCAACCCAATTTGGACCCTCCTGTGTTATTAATACAACGGTCAACAGAAGTCAAATGAAGAAAAACGCGCCCTTATACCACTGTTACTGTAGCAGTGTCTCTCCCAAACCAGAGAACCAATACCAGCCATGGTTTTGCCATTTTTTCTTCAACCCCTCCCATACCATGTCCCCTCCACATCATCTAAACAACAAAATCCTTTAATTGCTCAACCAAACCTCATTAAAGCAAAAACCTGCTAAATGGAAAAATGGCGCCAAAATCACAAATGGACGGATATGATGGTTCTAGCCAATCCAATGGCTCAAAAGTGGTGGGAAACATTCAGAGAACTTGGAGAAGTGCTTAAAGTCTATAAAGAGAGAGAGATGCATTGTAAAAAAAAACTATCTAGTGTAATTTTTATATTTTGTATGTCGTTTTAATTTCTTTAAGTTTTCCAGCTTATGTTTAAAGTTTCAAGTCATTTGTAATCTCATTCCAGTGGATACTAAACATATTTCCAGTTTGAATTCTAAGTTTTATGCAATTATATAGTTTATGCAAATTTTTGATCAAAATCTCAATTACTGGTTTAAGTTGTTTATGGTTGTGGTTCTAAGCTCAGTAAGCTCATTTAAGCTTATAGTAACTTAATTAAGCTTTTAAAAACAATTATAATTCAGTTTAGCTTAAAAATAGAAAAATACCAAAAATTACCAAGAAAATAGTCAAAAATTAAAAATCCATGGTGAAGAAGATCAAGAAGCTGGAGCAGGGTTTATCTTGGATGGCCTTGGTTTAGAGCTCTGTGGAGAGCATTTAGGATTGGTTCTCAGTTACTAATTCTCATTTTGTGCCTCAAAAGCTTTTGTAAGCACTTTTGACCAATTTGGCATTTCATTGTTCTACTTGTTTATTAGCTCTAATTTCTGTTTCTACTTGTTTACTAGTTATAAATTAGTGTTTTTGATCATTAAAATCAATAGCTTGTTCTTGTCAATTTATAGTTTGCATAAATTTAGTTTTAACAGTGGAAATGGTATAATCATTAAATCTGAGTTTGATGTTGTTTTGATTGTTGATTTAGGCTTCATAAGTCTTAACAAGTGATTATACAAGGTCTGAACTCAAGTTTATGGTTTAAAATTGTGTTTTACTCTAAAAAACTTCATAACAGTCAACATAAAGGTATGTTTGGTTTATGGTATTCAAAGGTTCTTTGGTTCTTAGCTTTGTTGGAAATCTGTCTAAATAGGTCTAAACCACTAATTTCAGTCAAGATAACAAGTCTTTGTTCAAAGAAAGTCAAAATTTCATTTGATTGTGCCTTATGCAGTCACTGTTGAGATTTCATGATCCATGATCATCATTTTGTGTTCAAAAGTTGTTAACCTTGCTTAAGTTAGTCTCATTACACTTTATAACAACATATTCAGTGATCTAGATCAACTCAAAGTTCATTTTGGTCAACTGAGTAGAGTAAATAAAAAGTCAAAATTTTCAATGGGTCGTTTTTGAATAAACTTTGGAATTTCATTGTGTATTCAATAGTGAGTTTCAGTTTATAAGCTCTTGGGGAATTGTAGTTTAGTTGCTAAAGAAAATTACAAAAATGCTAGTTCTTGGTTTCTCAGCTGTTTAAGTGCTTATTTCTCTGCTTTTTGTGGGGTACCTGTTTTGAAATCTGTCCTGTGCACAGAATTTGGGTCCAAATTGAAAAGCTTGCATTGAGCTTATTAACTGTCCAATTCTTGTGTTCTCTAGTTCTTTGGAAAGCCAACCTGGTCCTCTTGAGTTGTCAAGCTCAAGATTTCACTTTTGAGCTTGTTAGCTAGGGCTGCTACTAGCTTAAAGTTTGTCCCAATTTTCTGTTTTTCACTATAAAAGTCAAGTGCTTATTTGCCTATTCTTAGCTTATCAGTGTGCTCCTTTTCATTCTTTAGTTTCATTTCAGTAGCTTGTACCTTATTTCATCTTATTCTAGCTTTTGTTTCAGTAGTGAGCTTGTTTGAGCTTATTTCCACCTAATAAGCTATTAAGCTCACTGTTGGGCTAATAAGCCATCAAATCAGCTTATTTGTGTTTTGTAAATTTTTTGTTTTCATTAAAGTTTCATAAAATCAGTATTAAAGTAGTTTTCAAAAAGAAAATCCAGAAAAAGTCCAATTAAAAATCAGTGATAGCATTTATTTAATAGTTTTAGCTTTTTGATTTTTCTTTCTAGCTTATTAATAAGCAAATCTTGTTTTTCTCTTTTTCTTAGGTTTCTGTCATCATATAGGATTTTTAGAAAAAGTCTCAGATTTTTCTCTATCTTTTTAGTATTTATTATAATTTTAAATAGTTAAAAATAGTAATTAATTAGTAATAAATAATTAAAAAGCATAAAAAATATCTTTTCTGTTTTAAAATTAGTTTTATCATATTCTAGATTTTTCAAAGTTAAAATTTTATTTTTCCAAGTTTATTTTCTATTTTCTAGTATTTAAGTGTATTTTAAATAGTTATTAATTAGTAATAATTAAATAAAAAGTGTGAAAAATATATTTTTAATTTTAAATTTAGTTTTATAGTATTTTAGATTTTTCAGAATCATAAGTTTAATTTTCTAGCCTTATTTTGTATTTTCTTCTATTTTAAAGTATTTATTAAGTAGTTAAAATAGTTTTTAATTAATTATAATTAATTAAATAGTGTTAAAAATAATTTTCTTTTTCTAATAATTTTCTTTTATTTTTAGGATTCCAAAAATGTCATTTTTATATTTTTAGGTCTTTTATTTCTTAGTTTTCACTTTTTAATTTGTACGTATACGTAGTTTTTAAAACTTACGTTTACGTTTCTTTGATCTGGTTGTTGTGCTTTCCAAATCTGTACTCCATTCCTTTCCAATCAATCAGTAGTATAATATTTCTAATCAAAACCTTATTAATCACTATCCTTAGTGATTATTCTATCATCTGAGTTTGTTTGACACACCATTGAGTCTCCTTGGGACTAAACGACCCGGGAATTCAATCTATTCTCCAGGAATTCATTGCATTAGTGTCTGAGCAGTTTTAAGTCTGTTTGACTTGACTGTTTAGCACCAATCATCCATACACATTTATACTTTTATAACACATTTATATTTTACCCCTTCATCTTTCATCCTCTTCATCATCTACCCAAATCATTCATCTCCCCAACATCATCATCTCCCCAACAATGTTCTTGCTGTTGGATCTTCTTCAGAATTATTTTGTCTTAACATAAGGTATACCATGTAATCTGATCAAAATGTAAACTTAAGACTAAATTGTCTTAACATAAGGTATACCATTTGTTCTTGTTCTTACCCACTTTACCATAAACCCATATTCTCCACCTATGTTACGAGAATTAATTTCTGCAAAGGATTATATTTTATGTTGTTTTTTATAAAGAATATCTAATTTGAAACAATATAAATTAGAAAATTGATTAACAGGCGGATCAAAACACAAGGAAATGCCTAAGAATGTAGAATAGCTGAATGAAATGGATCAAAACTAAAAAACTTGCTCAATATTTTCTCACAAAAACTTGTTTGAGTCACCTGAATCACATTATCCCAACTAATATGTTATTCAGAAATTAAGATTTGCATATAGTTTAGTGATCTACGGGTCAATTCCTGTTACGGTCAGATTGCATTAAAAGGTTCCGATTTCATTCAACTGCAATTCCAACAGCCAAGATTTCAGATTTAATGAAATAGGTTAGATTGACACAACACATTTATAGTTGTTAAGCGCCAAATGACATATATAAACCACAAAAACAACCATTTCATTTTCATACGTCCCAGGAAATTTAAAAGCCGATCAAAGCAAACATGCATATTTCCACAAAGTGTTAAACTACACACATAAAATAGTCTTGATACTAGATTCTATAATACCATAACACGCAAAATATGAGATGCACAAAATGGCCCTTCAAGTTAACTGTCAACATCAGTCATCAAAGTGCTAATATCCTAGCCATCTGGCACATGATTCGTTTTTTATAGCACAATTAAAGCCATAACTCAAAACATGTAGAGCACATACTGATAAGTTTAATATGACATCCAAGATAAAATAACTTAGGAAAGTGTGTTTCAATGTTTTCAAAAACCATTCAAATGCTTCTTCAACAGAAGAACATAGAGCGGCAAACCTTTTCATGAAGCTTGGGGATTTGAGTGAAACCAGCACCACCACCACTGCCACTACCACCAGCACCACCGCTATGGCTCGAAGCTGTATCAGACATGTCATCATACTTCACAAACTGTGACATCTGTTGTGCTGCCAAGTGGGCATAGCAGATAGGAGCAACTGCACACATACATTGCAAAACATTAGTACATTCCTGATATTAACTTAAGTATTGAGTTTTAACATAGCTACAGAATACAGATATGCAATTTATTGCAGAAAAAAGTGGTTGATATTTACCTACAGAAATGGCAGTTGTGCTTCTTTGGTACCTGCATAACCCATAATCCCAAAATTAGTAACTAACTAACTATTTACTATAGATATTGCAGTTGGTAAATCTCTAAACAAACGAGTGTAAGAATTAGTTAATGGACATACACATATGACAGTGAATGAACGAGCTCCTGTAGCTCATCAGCAGAAAATCCAATTTGATCAAGAAGAACATGGTAATGTGTAGGCCGTGTAGTCCCCTAGAAACAAATCAGATAGTTCAGCCACCATATTTTGTCATAGAAGAACATATGTATAAATTAGGCTTTGTTAATACTGACAATCGGTCCATTCTGAGCACACAAATAAAAGTCATTGTTCTTCGGATGACAGACACTATTGTCAATGATTGTTCCTGAAACAATAAAAAATATACAAACTTCAGTTTTCGATATTCTTAAAACACAACATTATCAATAATCAGATACTACCTGGTGGAACATTGGCATCAGATCTTTTCTGGAAAAACTTTGTGTGGTGAGTTTTCTGTGCCACAATCATCATGAATTTTGGATCCCATGTTTCGTCCAAAAACTTGCACGCCTACATGACACAATATATACTTTTAAAATAATTTAATTATCAAATCAATAAGACAATGAAGTTCCTGTATTAAGTGTTCTAACCCGCATGATCTGCTCAAGCTCTATATTTAGCACCTGACTGAACTGAGACTCACTTACTCCATCCCTAAAAATGATAATATGTTGTGGTTTCTGCTGAAAGGTGGTACTTGTATAGTAGTCATGTAACAGTTCTCTGTAATCACAAACAATATTAGTTAGTAACAATGATTTAAAGCTAAAGTTTTAATAGATTTGTAAATGTTTATAGTTGGAAAAGAATATAAACTGGTCTGATCATTCCTTCATCTTTGTCTTCTGAAACAGGTTTAAATAAACCATCAACCATCTCAACACGGGCAGATTGAGCACGGACAGATGCCCTGTAGCGAGAAATCAGTGGCCACTGTCTCGAGCTAACAACCTACACATTCCCCAAAAACCAACCGAATTACACTTAGCATAATTAGGAGTGATCTAGGGGTTTAATACAGTTTTTGGATTTCCTATTCCCTCATTTCTTCACTCTCAAACTGTATCTCACTTTGTGTAATAACAATCAAACCGATTCCTAATAACTAATCAACCTATCCAATTTACTTTTCATTGCTTGTTAATCAGGTTAGTTCATTACAGCTTTATTGTCTAACTAATTTTAATTATGTCATGAAAGATAGGTTATAATAAAAAGATAGAACGTACAGCTGCAATAGAGGGAACATCAGAACGTCCAGGTGAACCATGAGACACATCCATTCCAAAGATTATGGTAGGAGTCCTTGAGACTAATGGTATTGAATGCAGATACTCAACTGCTAGCAGCGAGTTAATACCACCCATCTGAAATTATACAAATATGAATAAGGCCCAAGTTCCAAAAAGAAAATTAAGATTTCCAAACTCTATTATAGCTTAAAATGTCTATCATACCTTTGCATTGATCTTTAGAAGCAAGTTTGTAAGATACTGATCATTGATCCGGGCTGGCGCAATGCATCGGTAAGACTAAAATTGATATCAGCATCAACACCTCTGACTGTGTAAAATTCTATGTGCTATAATTCTTAAGTTTACATTTTGATCAGATTACATGGTATACCTTATGTTAAGACAAAATAATTCTGAAGAAGATCCAACAGCAAGAACATTGTTGGGGAGATGATGATGTTGGGGAGATGAATGATTTGGGTAGATGATGAAGAGGATGAAAGATGAAGGGGTAAAATATAAATGTGTTATAAAAGTATAAATGTGTATGGACTAAAATACCCTCGACTACAAAACAAAAATCAGCCATTGACTTCGTCAAAGGACCTGTAACGAGTATGAATAGTGAAAAAAGGGACCCCCGACGATGAAAAGGGCGAGGTTCGTCCCATCGCGATCCTTCGAGCCAAGTTTAGGGACCAACGGTGTATTTTAGTCTAATCATTATATGAGATTTTAAAATTTAAGCTCAAATGTTACCAAATAGACCCTGTGTTTTACGAGTCTAAACTTGCGTTTTAGGAATTTTTATTTATACTCAAAATTAACCTATACCTGCACCGCATTTTCTAAGACGTTTAAATAATTTTATATTTTTGGAAAATTCAACTTACTTTCCTCCCCCTTTGACCATAAAATCATCCCTCGTTTATTTAAAACTTCCGGTTTTAGACTTAATGTACATTTAACATCAAGCGACACTAGACTAGGTCCGGTCTACACATTATCAGCCTTTTGATAATCATATTTGAAAAGTCACATTTCACTTTTTTCATTTTCACGTAAACTTCGTACGTTTTTCGTTTTACGCGTATTTAACCTACGTTTTTAGGTTTTAACAACGTTTACGCTCTCCGTCAAACTTATCACTCATTTAATATACTTTTATAGAGTATATTGATAAGTTTTAACATTTATTACAATTTTTGTATTTTTACGATACCCGATTTAAGTTTCGTGATTTAACGACTCAACGATAACGATTACCGGGATCAAACGACACTCCGTAAATACAAGATAGATACCAAGGCTTGATATTATTGATCATTCCAGCCCTTAGGTCGACATATGAGTGAATCACCAAGCCATATGGCTTGATGATAACTCTTGGTTCATTAGATGAGAACAAGTGTAGGTTACTTAGCACCAAAGTCTTCCAAAGTCATAGACATAGATATTATTTACCACTTCATTTGATAACTAAAACCTCATATATCTCCTCATTTCTCTCATGCAAAACTGAACCAACAATAATTCCCATCATCGCTCTTCCTTTGATTTCAAGTTACAAGTTACATAAAGAAGTCAAGCCTTTAAAGATATCTACATTATTCAAGAGTTTGTTTCATTATTCTTTGGTTGAATTAGGAGCTACACATGGTCATTTTCTTGAGAAGGGTTCAAGTATCCTTGAAAGTATTCCTAGGAAGCCTATCAAGAGTTTGCAAGAGTTGGTGGAAAGATTTGGAAGCTAGGGTTTTGCTTGAAAAGCTTTAGGTTTAGTGATCTTGTCCTTGGTATAATAACGAACTAACGCACTTGGTACAATCTTAAACTAACGGACGTGGTACTATTTGAACTAATAACTGTTTCGAACTATGAGTGCATAACATCGTAACCCATGATATATTAAACACTGAAATCTGATGCTCAACAGTTTTAGTTATAAACTTATAAACTCACCAACCTTTGTGTTGACGCTTTTTAGCATGTTTATCTCAGGTCCATAATATACGAGGCTGGCAAGGAAGGGCACGGATACTCAAAAAGGCTATAAATTATTTTATCATTCGAAAAACATCGATGATTTTATTTTGATGTATTTTGTAATCATGGAACCACTCGAAAATATTTTTGTATATTTTAATAAATCGAATGAATCTTTTTAAAACGACTCAATTAGAGTTCGTTTTTCATTGTTATAACTGTTATACCGTCGAGTAACACCCAATTTGAATTCAACTGCAATCACGAAATTGGGGCTGTTACAGTGGTGGTGGCGGTTGTGGTAGCGTTGGTGAGTGGCGGTGGTGGTAGGTGGCTGTGGGATGGTGGGGGGTGGTGGTTGGAAGCCGACCGTAATCGCTCAAAGACAAAACAAAATCGCTCAAAGTACATATGCATATCTTGCCCAAAAAAGTACTAACAATGTATTTTACACATCACTTACACAAAAAGTCGCTCAAGGTACAATCATGTGACACTTGCCAACATTTTAATATGGGAGACTAATCGTCCAAATCGCTCGGTCTATTTTAGAAAATCATGTTTTTATCTAGAAAAGGTGAACTATTTACTATAAGGCATTTCAAGATGTGGCTTAAAAAAAACCTTCTTGCGATCCCAATGCATTTGAAAATTATTAAAGTAGACATTTGATTTTCTCACGGTGTATGTCATTGCTTTAACTATGGGAAATGATACTCACGCCACACTTTTTAATTCATGCACCACTAGTTGTGCATTACAGTATTGTACAGTACAATACTGTAATGCACAACTAGTGGTGCATGAATCAAAAAGTGTGGTGTGAGTATCACCTCCCTTTAACTATCTGTTAATACAAATAAACCATAAAAACGTTTATTAATATTTTGCGATCTCTTTGTGTTTTGTTGATAACGAAGATAATGTTATCATAAGTAAAATTATAAGGATACATGTTATTTTTGTAAAGCATTTACATATAGCCATTTAATACAAAAATGTTGTAATTAATCATTTGTTGTAATAGTTTATTAGGATGGGTAAAAACCACAACCCATGGACCATAACCCATGGATCATAACCCATACCCAAGTTGGCTAGATACAATGTATACTTAGATACATTGAATCCAAGGAAAAACCATGGACCAACCCATAACCTATGACCCATAACCAAAAAACCCATGGGCAAAGAGGAGCATCCCACGGATCCCTAGGATTACACTAGACGGATCCCTTGTGGGAGGGATCCGTGGGATCCGTGGAACAGAGGAGAAATTTGCCTATAAATAGAGAGCCATTTCTCCATTCTAACTTACCCCTCTTCTTACTAAATCTCTCAAACACTCTCATTTTCTTCTAACATATAGATCACTTGATCTAGAGAGTTGTTCTTCTTTCTTTCTATAGATCACGAGCATTCTACAAGTCATCCAAGCAAGGGGCCCTTGATTGATTTGTTCCTCCGCAAGATTTCTGTAGCAAAGATCTTGTACTTGATATTTCAAATATTTGTTGTGTAATAGTCGTGTTGGTTTGGTCCACCGTGTTACGGACTCGGTATTTAGGTTTGTACCGGAAAAAGGTGTAAGCAGCGTTGTGAAGGCTTCTCCGCTAAGTGAAGGAGTTTGTTGACATAGTGCTTGAACTCTCGAGTAGGTGACTCATGGAGTGGAGTAGGGCAAGGAAGGTGTCCTTGTAGCCGAACCACTATAAATCGGTTGTGTCATTTCTATCCCTTAACTTTATTTATTTGCTTGCATTATCATTATATCTATACGTTCTCAACATCCATACGATTTCACATAATATCGAATTTAAAGTTTTTGAAATCAACTTAAAATGGCAAAACTATTCAACCCCCCTTCTAGTTTTCCACAATTGGTATCAGAGAGCTAAGTTTATAAAAGTTTAAAGTAAATCTGTATTTTAAAAACTTTTCGATCACTATGGGTTCTGAAAATTATAAGGGAGGGCAATCTATGCAACGAGCACCACTACTTGAAACTAATGGTTTTATATATTGGAAAAATAGATTCGAAACGTATGTGAAGTCTAAAGATATTGATCTTTGGTACATTATTGTTGAAGGTTATTTTGAGGCTACCTCAAATGATGATAAGGGAAATTTAGTTAACATACCTCATGATAAATAAATGATGAAATGAAGAAAAAGCTTTCTAAAAACAGTGAAGCCAAAATGGTTTTATATAATGCTTTACCTAAAAAGGAATTCGAAAGAATCTCTATGCTTAAAACCTCTAAAGAAATTTAGAATTCTTTAGTTGTAACTCATCAAGGAAATCAACAAGTTAAAAATAATAAAATTGATTTGTTTTTTCAACAATATGAACAATTTTCAATATCGGATTAGGAAACTATAGATCATTCATTTGCTAATTTCAATACTATTATTACATCTTTACAAGCACTTGATGAATCTTTTTCTAGCCGTAACCATGTTAGGAGATATCTAAGGGCGCTTCCATCGAAGTGGAGATCTAAGGTGACGGCAATCGAAGAGTCAAAAGATTTGACAATCCTCACCCTTGATGAACTCATAGGAAACTTAAAAGTCTATGAGCTCGTTCTAGCTAAAGATTCTGAAGCTTCAAAGGTGAAAGAGAAACAAAAATCTCTTTCCCTTAAAGCAAAGAGAGTCTCAAGCGATGAAGAGAACTCCTCTTCGGATAGTGATGATGAGGAGTATGCAATGGCGGTAAGGGACTTTAAAAAGTTTTTTAGAAGAAAGGGAAGATACGTCAAACAACTATACGACGACAAGAAAGGTTTCAGGAAGAGCAAAGAAGACTAAAAACCAAAGGAAGATCGTATTTGCTTTAGATGTGGAGACCCAAACCACTTTATTAGCAAGTGTCCCAAAAGGGATGATCAAAAGGCCTTTGTGAGCGGATCGTGGGGAATGAGCGAGGAGGAGGACAAAGAAATTTGTCTCATGGCAAATGACGAGGTATGTCACGAATACTATAGTAGCTCATCACTAGATGATGATTCATTACACGATGAATATGACAAACTTTGCAAGATTAGCTTAAAAGTAATTAACAAAAACAAGTTTTTGAAAAATCAAAACCAACGTCTAGATAAAGAGGTCATAGAATTAAAATCAAAACTAAAACGTTTAGAAAAGGATAAAATAGCAAGTGGTGAATGTGAACTTTGCGTTCAACTTCAAACACTAGTTGATAACTTAGATTCTAAAATTGCTAGGATGAGTACAAATACACTAGATATGATATTAGATAGTGTCAAAACTGGAAACAACCAAAAAGGTTTAGGTATTCAACAACTTGATTCATCAACTAGTGAAAACAAAGAAACATAATTTGTTAAGGCACTAGAAAAACAAGCCACTGTTGTGGCGGATCCCACGGATCCCTTAAAAAGGGAACCGGCTAGTGTACAGCCAGGGATCCGTGGGTCTGCTGTAGCAAATAGTGGTAATAGCAAAGCTTCTTCATCTAGAACTGATTTTGTTATCGTTAATAGAAAGAAACCAACTCATTTCACCACTAGACAACCACCTCCAAAATATAATTCTAACTTTGCAAGAAACAAAGCTCCATCTTCTTCAAAACCAAATCCATCTAGGATACCTAATAACGTTTACCCGAAAAGTAATCTTCAAATGGGATGAAACCCAAATATGCAAAATGGTTTTCCTCTTCAAAACTTTGCACCATGGAATGCATATTCACCTTATCCATACATGTCTAACATGAATGAAATGTTTAACACTAATGGACCCATGAACAAATGGGGACCAAACTTTTGAGTTATTTGTTTTGTTAGGTGTGCTTAAAGGTCGACCTAGACCCGGATGAATGGGTCATGGATAGCGGGTGCACGAGGCACATGACCGGTAATAAAGATCTATTCTCCACATATGAATCCTACAATTGAGGTAATGTGGTGTTTGGTAATAGCAAAAGTGAAATCATCGGTAAATGTATGATTTCTAACAAATCTCTAACCATTAACGATGTGTGTCACGTAGAAAACCTAAACTTTAACCTCTTAAGTATAGGACAAATATGCGATAAAAAGTGCAATGTGCTTTTTACCAAAACCGGTAGTAAGATATTAAAAAATGGTATAACCATAGGAAGAGGAATTAGGAAACATGGAGTCTACGTCATTAAAATTGGTAATGAACCTAAAGAGAAACTTTGTCTTACCTCTATGGATGATACTTCGACCTTATGGCATCGAAGATTGCGTCATGCCAATATGCGACTTCTTCAATCGCTATCATCCAAGGATCTAGTAAGAGATCTACCTAAGTTAAAATATGAACATCACTTTTGTGATGCTTGTAATGTAGGAAAACAAGTCTATTCTAGTCACAAAGCTAAAAACATGGTGTCAACAACTAAGTGTCTAGAACTACTACACATGTATTTATTTGGTCCATCCGCTATCCAAAGTTATGGAGGCAACTACTACACTTTGATCATAGTGGATGATTACTCTAGGTACACATGGACTAAATTCTTAAAAGACAAAACCGAAATATTTAACTACTTTGAAATATTAAGTAAGAAAATCCAAAGACAATTAGGTTGTCCTATAGTATCCATTAGAACGGATCATGGTAGGGAATTAAATAATGAAGTGCAATTTGGAGTCTTTTGTGATGTTAATGGTATTACTCACAACTTCTCGGCTCCTCGCACTCCACAATCGAATGGGGTAGTAGAAAGAAAGAATAGAACCCACCCTACAAGAAATGAGTCGCACAATGCTTAATGAGCAATCTATACCTCAAAAGTTTTGGTGCAATGCCGTTGATACTTCAACGTACATACTAAATCGAGTCTTAATTAGACCATTCTTAGGTAAAACTCCATATGAGTTACTTCGAGGTAAGAAGCCCACATTAAATCACTTTAGAGTCTTTGGTAGCAAATGTTTTCTTCTCAACACCAAAGATTACCTTACAAAATTTGATCCTACATCAACCGAAGGTATCTTTTTAGGTTACTCCCCTAATAGCAAAGCTTACGTCATACTAAACAAAGAAACAATAAAAGTAGAAGAGTCGTTAAATGTAAAATTTGATGAAAGCCCACCCAAACCTTCTCCACTTCTTGTTGATGACGAGATTGTTAGAAAAAGGTAAATGAAGAAGAAGAAGAACCGTTAAACAACGAACCTATAAATATCAAGGAGTCTAAAGATCACCCCATAGATAAGGTCATAGGAAAGTTAAACGAAAGAACCTTAAGATCTCAAGTACAAAACCAAAGTAGCGTATTTTGTTTTGTCTCAACCATAGAACCTAAGAATACACAAGAAGCCATAAAAGATGAAAGTTGGGTAATGGCAATGCAAGAATAATTAAATCAATTTGTTTCTAATGATGTGTGGACACTTGTCCCTCCACCTAGTAATCAAACCATAATAGGAACCAAATGGGTTTATAAAAACAAATTAGATGCAAATGGAGTAGTGTCTAGGAACAAGGCTGGACTCGTTTCTCAAGGGTATAACCAACAAGAAGGAATAGACTTTGATGAGACCTATGCTCCCGTGGCTAGATTAGACTCTATAAGAATACTTCTTGCTTATGCTTGTGCTAATGATCTAAAGCTTTATCAAATGGATGTCAAAAGTGCTTTTCTAAATGGTTTTATTAATGAAGAAGTATATGTAGCTCAACCTCCGGGCTTCATCGATTTTGAAAAACCAAAACATGTGTATAAATTAAAGAAAGCCCTTTACAGTCTCAAACAAGCTCCAAAAGCTTGGTATGATAGACTCAAGTCGTTTTTAATTAAACACAACTACAACATGGGGTTAGTTGACAACACATTTTTTACTAAGAAAAGAGAGTCACATATAATCATAGTTCAAATATATGTAGATGATATTATATTCGGATCCACTTGTCAAGACATGTGTGATGATTTCTCTAAAATCATGCATGACGAGTTCGAGATGAGTATGATGGGAGAACTTAGTTTCTTTCTTGGTCTACAAATAAAACAAGTGGAAGATGGTATCTTCTTTAATCAATCTAAATACATAAAAGAGATGTAAAAGAAATTCGGTTTAGAAGAGTCGAAACCAATTAGGACACCAATGTCATCCGACACCAAACTTACAAAAGATGAATACAGAGAATCCGTTGATAATACAAAATATCGTGGCATGATTGGTAGTCTTCTCTACCTCACGGAAAGTAGGCCGGATATCATGTTTAGTGTTTTTCTATGTGCTAGGTTTCAAGAAGACCCTAAAACATCACACCTAGAAGCCGTAAAAAGGATATTTAGATACATTAAGGGTACAACACAATTAGGATTATGGTATCGTAAGGGCACGGGAGTAGAAACAATTGTATATGCAGATTCTGACCATGCAGGTGATTACGTTGATAGAAAAAGTATAAGTGAGGTATGTACTTTCATGGGATGTTGTTTAACATCTTGGTTTTCTAAGAAACAAATGGCACTAGCAATATCAACAACCGAAGCCGAATATGTCTCCGCCGGCAAAGCATGCCAACAAGCACTATGGATGAAACAAGCGTTAGTTGACTACGACATCCATCTAAGCGACATAGCCATTCTATGTGACAACAAAGGTGCCATCGACTTAAGCAAGAATCCGATATTGCATTCTCGCACAAAGCATATAGATATTCGTCAACACTTCTTAAGAGATAATGTTCAAAAGGGGAACATCTCTATTGAGAAGGTAGCATCCGAAGAAAACATAGCCGACATCCTCACCAAACCATTGAAGCGGGAACAATTCAACCTACTTCGTCTTGGTCTTGGTCTCATGGAACAAACGTCGTAACTTATTTGACTCTACAAGGTATGTAAACACTAGCCTTCTTCTTTCTGAGTCTATGATCTCTATTTCACGCACAACTCACAAACAATACGAGGACTTTTCAAAACCCAAGATAAGTTTTCCACTTATAGTTTTCTTATAAATACACGTTACAACCACATAATTACATACACATTTTCAAAAGAAAACCTCCTTTAAAAATGTTTTCTAAAAGGATGATACCTTCTCGTATCAGTTTCACAAAAGCAATTTCTCACGTCTAGGACAAATCGCTTTTTCATTGTTAATACAAAGTAAAAACCCATTTTCATTGCATCTCATGTCTTGTGAATGCTAAAGGAGATACATAACTAATATGTATTTGCGGGTACATTCATTTAAGCAACAATGAATTAGGAGCATTGACAACACAAAATTACATACTCAAGTACTAAATATGTGTTTTCGGGTTATCTCAATAGGATATTTTTCACTTCTAGTTTATCTTTCTTTTTCTTTTTAGGAGTCGAGATAACCGCAACTCCAAATAGTTTGCATATAGGTACACACTAGGCAAAAATATTTCCAAAAGGAAGATTTTGTGCTGCCTGGATCACCAGACCCACGGATCCCAGCCTTAATACTGGACGGATCCCTCAAGGGAAGGATCCGTGGGATCCATGAGACAGAAGCTTGATGAACTTCTATTTTTCTCATCTTTTTTGGAGTATGGGATTTAATGCTTGTTTTCTCATGATCACATGGCTTAAATTCATACCTAATCATTAGATTTTAATCCATATTTTGGGTCAAGCATTCATTGCAATGCAACATTTTTTTTTCTATAAGAAGGATTCCCAACATTGTTTGCTACTCATATCATCCTCACATACACACAACCATGTCTTCCAAAAGATCAATCACTTTTGATGAATCATCTAGTGCAAACAACTAATCTCAAGATATCCAAACTTTGTCTTACCACCCTCCAAAATACCACACTCAAAATCCAATATATCCGCACGGATTAGCATCCGATCTTGTTGCTTAGCAAAGCCACCTTCAAATGGCTCATCCTCAAGCTCACTACAAAATGCTTCCATCATAGCACCTCCCTCATCACCAATGAGTACACCAACATCATCACCTATCAACTCACCACCTAGGATATCTCTTTTGGACCTCCTTAAGACTCCAACAAGATCTAAACACCCAAAACAAAAAGAACTAGTCTTTTTAACACCTCCCACATCTCCAAATACTATCTTTCAAGATCTTGAAACTTCACCACCATTAGCTCCCATTACTCTTCAAGAACACCTAGGTTCTTTTCCACCACCACTTCCAAACATTCCTGATGTTGATCCATATTTTCCTATTTTTCCACCACATTTTCCGCATAACTCAAATCAACACAAACCGGAAAACTTCCGCACTCATTACCCACATCACTTACATTGTGAACATTGCCAATCCACTAGGGATATTGCAATAGAAGTTAGGGAGGAAATGCGATTCATCCTAAACCTCATTCTTGAGCGCCTCAATACCATCACTCATCAAAACCTCCATCCATAAACCTTATGCAAACATGGAAGGAATCCTCATAATTTTCTACTATTAGTATTTTTGTTTTTAGTCATTTTCAAGAACAAGTCTTGTTCTTATTTTTACATGCTTGTATGTGGCATAAATACCACTACACTTTGTTGTTTTATTACAAGGCTTTGTTTACATACCTTGGCTCCCAATCTTGATTCTCGTCAATCACAAGATTACATAAGCATGTTACTAACCTTTCTCTTTGTAGGATTTTTTATTTTATTCTTCACTTGACGCCCCAAACAAGGGGGAGCTACCGTCAAGGGGGAGTAAGCGATACGTGGACCATTATTCCACATTTTATTTCTTCGATGGGTTAACTTTTTGTTTCGACACAAAGGGGGAGAAGAAGTAAAACTTAGGGCTTTTCAAAACATACATCTAATCTTAAGTTTTACTCATCATAACATTATGTTTTGTCATCAACAAAAAGGGGGAGATTGTTAATACAAATAAACCATAAAAACGTTTATTAATATTTTGCGATCTCTTTGTGTTTTGTTGATAACAAAGATAATGTTATCATAAGTAAAATTATAAGGATACATGTTATTTTTGTAAAGCATTTACATATAGCCATTTAATACAAAAATGTTGTAATTAATCATTTGTTGTAATAGTTTATTAGGATGAGTAAAAACCACAACCCATGGACCATAACCCATGGATCATAACCCATACCCAAGTTGGCTAGATACAATGTATACTTAGATACATTGAATCTAAGGAAAAACCATGGACCAACACATAACCCATGACCCATAACCAAAAAACCCATGGGCAAAGAGGAGCGTCCCACGGATCCCTAGGATTACACTAGACGGATCCCTTGTGGGAGGGATCCGTGGGATCCGTGGAACAGAGGAGAAATTTGCCTATAAATAGAGAGCCATTTCTCCATTCTAACTTACCCCCCTTCTTACTAAATCTCTCAAACACTCTCATTCTCTTCTAACATATAGATCACTTGATCTAGAGAGTTGTTCTTCTTTCTTTCTATTGTGATTCTCATATAGGTCCTTCTCTAAGGCGAGATCACGAGCATTCTACAAGTCATCCAAGCAAGGGGTCCTTGATTGATTTGTTCCTCCACAAGATTTCTATAGCAAAGATCTTGTACTTGATATTTCACATATTTGTTGTGTAATAGTCGTGTTGGTTTGGTCCACCGTGTTACGGACTCGGTATTTAGCTTTGTACCGGAAAAAGGTGTAAGCAACATTGTGAAGGCTTCTCCACCAAGTGAAGGAGTTTGTTGACATAGTGCTTGAACTCTCGAGTAGGTGACTCGGGGAGTGGAGTAGGGCAAGGAAGGTGTCCTTGTAGCCGAACCACTATAAATCGGTTGTGTCATTTCTATCCCTTAACTTTATTTATTTGCTTGCATTATCATTAGATCTATACGTTCTCAACATCCATACGATTTCACATAATATCGAATCTAAAGTTTTTGAAATCAACTTAAAATCGGCAAAACTATTCAAACCCCCATTCTAGTTTTCCACACTATCCATCTTCATTTGTAATATATGATGTAATAGACTTAACTTTCAATTTGTCTAGGCGTCTCGCTAAAAGGTTGTTTAGCATAAAATTGATGAAATATACCGATCCACATATATAGATGTATCAATATATGTCAACAAATTTTGAATTTTCTATTTTGTACTCCATGATTATTATTTGAAAAGTACAATAAACGTTTAGTGAGGCGATAAATATCCTCTAAAGTTCATACCAACATGGCAGGTCATGTTTTCAAATAATGTGAGAGGGAACTAAAATAGGATTTTTATAAAAGTCGGTCATCTTTTTGTTTATATTTATTCTCCTTCATGATGGGTCATGTTCAAATGAACTTTAGAGAATCTCTATCCTTTGTGAGGTGTTAATTTTGTTTATAATCGCTATAGTAAAGTTCATAGACGATATTGTGATTATCATCGGTTTTGATGGTGGCTCGACAATGTTTATAAAACCAATACTACAAACATTGGTCGATTTGTGTGAATCTATAAGGCAATCAACAATTTAAGGCTACATCAAAAAGATAATGGAACATATAAATGACATGTTTTTACCAATTATCCAATGCATATGCAACAAGCTTTAGATATTGTTTCACGTGTGGAGCATACTTTTACCTATTTATGGTTCTTCAACCTGCTACATGTGACTAAATCTTGTCTAAGCATGAACTTTACATTGAAAAAAATCGAAGACCGAGAATTAGGAAAAACCTAGCTAAACCAAGGACTGGACTGATATGGGTCACTTGGTCGATCTTAGTTCAGCCAGATTTTAACGAGCTTGTAACCAATGGCGGAGCTTGACGCTTTTATTGTGGGAGGGCAACGAGAGTTGTATGCACTAGAAGAGCCAAAATGTAAAACGAAAAATCTATTACTACAAATGGTTTGAAACCCGGTTAGATCCGGCCGAGTTAACTGGTTAAACCAGTTTCGGCCAAAAACGGGTCATATTAAACCATGTCATAAAAAACGGTTGAACCAGTTATACCCGTCGGGTTTTAAGTGACCCTGGTCAACCCGTTTCTCGAAACCATGCAATGTTTGATTCTTTTCATGTTTTTCTTAAATAAAACAATTTAATTCTCGAAACCCGGTTAGACCCGCTTGGTTTTAAGTGACCCGGGTCAACCCGGTTCTCGAAACCCGGCCGTGTTTGTTTTTTTTTTTCTAATAGAAAATCGGGTTGACACGGTGGTCGAACCAGTTATACCATTAACCTGTTTTCAAAACATTGATTACTACATGAAAATCATTAAAAGGTACATACACTATGTGACAAAATTGGAAGCGATACTTACACAATCTTTTTTATGCACACACTACAATTATGCATATAGCATATTGTAACATGTACATTAATAATGTAACATTACGATGTGTGCATAAAAAATTGGCGTAAGCATCACTTTCTTTTAAAGTATGACTGATGGCACTAGCTATAAGGACTTGAGTGAGAGAGAGTTGAAAGAGTTAAGAGACAAGTTTGGAGCAATTTTCTGTATATTCCAATGACTGCAAATGACTTCAATTTAAACATGCTGGGAAAGTGGGCTCATCACCCATGTTCCTTATTTTATGCAACTAACTCCTAACATGCAGTAAGTTACCTAACATGATGCAGACTACTTCAACTTAACACAAAACAAGGATGCAGTAAATAAAAACGTGGGAACATGCTGCTTGTGGATCAATCTCTATATCTCATGGGCTTCTTGACTTCTCTAGTGGGTCTTGCTTGGATCTGGGCTGTCTGGCGTTGTGGACTAGTCGACTGGTCCTGTTGGGCCGTATCATCCCCTTCTCCATCAGAAGTTACATTGTCCCCAATGTAATCAAGGTCTGGAAATTGTAACTTAAGAGAGTTGAAATTTTCCCAAGTAGCTTCTTCCAAAGCATGTTTTTCCCATTTGACTAAAACCTCTGGATCACCGTTTAAACTGGTACGGAAATTGATGATTGCTTCTGGTAAATATGCTAAGTCTTCCTTAGGATCAAATTCAGTCAGATTGCCCTTCGAGTTGCTGACGAGACCATACGCCGGTTTAAGTAATGACACATGAAATACTGGGTGGATTTTCGACCCTGCTGGTAACGCGAGTTTGTAAGCTACTTCCCCTATTCGCTCAATGATCTTGTATGGCCCATAAAAGAGTCGTGAAAGTTTCTGGTTGGCACGGTTGTGGACCGAGGTTTGCCTGTACTTGTGCAAGCGAAGATAAACAAAATCACCTATTGCAAAGTGCTTGTCAAGACGGTGTTTGTTGGCTTGCGTGACCATTTTCTGTTTGGACACCTCTATGGAGTGCTTTAAGGAGCTCATAATTCGTTGATGTTCGAGTAAGGAATTCTCGATGGAGCCCGTTGTTGTCGACCCGGGTAGATAGTCGTGTATAGAAGTGACATCGCGTCCATACAAAGCTGTGAAGGGGGACATGTTGATGGATGAGTGATGGCTAGTGTTGTAGCAGAATTCAACGAGATATACCAACCTTGCCCATGTTCGTGGTTCATCGAAAACAAATGCCCGTAAATACATCTCTAGGCAACGGTTAACGACTTCTGTTTGTCCGTCTGTTTGTGGGTGGTACGCGCTCGAGTGCACTAGTTTAGTGCCCATGAGTTTAAATACCTCCTTCCAGAACCTACTGAGGAATAACGGATCTCGATCCGAGACAATAGTCTTTGGAAGGCCATGTAAGCGATAAATCTCATGCATAAAGATCGATGCTAAGGTAAGAGCAGTGTAATTAGGAGACAAGGGAATAAAGTGTGCATACTTTGAAAGCCGGTCGACGATAACCCAAATGCAAACCTTGCCTTTTGATGGAGGTAAATTTGTGATAAAGTCCATGGATATGTCTTGCCAAGGCTGTGATGGTGTTGGAAGCGGTTGAAGTAGACCGTATGGTTTATGGTTAGGATGTTTGATAGTCTGGCATACCGTACAACTTTTGACAAAATGAGCAACGTCCTTCTTTAACCCGAGCCATGTGAAGGTACTAGAGAGCCGTTTAACTGTTGCGTTGATTCCCGCATGACCACCAATAAATGAAGAATGAAATTCTGTAAGAAGTTGTTCGCGAATATTGGAGATCGGTGGTATAAACAATTTTCCTGCAATGAAAACCAATCCGTCCCGGAACAGATGATTAGGAAAGACAGTTGGGTTGGCTATGATACTTCTTGTAAATTCCTTGCCCTGTGGGTCAGTCGAATAATATGTTCGAAGATCGTTGAGCCACGTTGCTGTTGGGTATGAAATAGCGAGCATGGACGGAATATCCACCCTGCTAAGTGCATCGGCCACGGTATTTTCCTTGCCTGGTTTGTATAAGACTTCAAAGTCATATCCCATTAGTTTTGTGACCCACTTCTGCTGGTCTGGTGTCTGTATCGTTTGAGTCAGAATATGTTTCAAGCTATGATGGTCCGTATAGATACGAAACCGATGACCCAAAAGATATTGTCGCCACTTTTTAACAGCCTCCGTGACAGCGTAGAACTCCTTTGTATACGTTGATTGATCTTGCATGGTTGAGCATAACTTTTTGCTAAAGAAGGCAATGGGTTTGTTTTCTTGGGATAGAACTGCTCCAATAGCCTTACCCGAGGCATCTGTGGTAACATCAAATGGTTTGGTGAAGTTGGGAAGCGCGAGAGTGATTAGTTGTTGCATGTGTTGTTTTAACTCCTTGAAGGCAACATCAGCATCTTCCGTCCATTTAAATTCCTTCATCTTCAGAATGTCCGTTAAAGGGGCTGCTATTCGCGCATAGTGTTGAACAAACCGTCGGTAGTACCCGGTAAGACCCAAGAATGCCCGTATCGTGGTGAAGGATGTTGGTTGAGGCCACTGTTGGATGGCTGCTATCTTCTCAGCTTCCGGTGAAACTCCTTTGCCAGAAATTCGATGACCTAGAAACGAAATTTTCGGTACCCCGAAAACACACTTTGAGGCTTTCGCATGAAAGTGGTGCTGTTGTAGCTTGTGAAAAACGTAACGAAGGTGGGCGTAATGTTCCTCTCTGTTGCTGCTATAGATGAGTATATCGTCGAAAAAAACCAGCACAAAGTGGCGAAGCACAGGTCGAAAGAGGTCGTTCATGGCTGATTGAAATGTGGACGGTGCATTCGTAAGGCCAAACGGCATCACGAGGAACTCGTAATGACCATCCGTTGTGCGAAATGCGGTTTTGTGTACATCTGCTTCAGCCACACGGATTTGATGATATCCGGAGCGCAAATCGATCTTGGAGAAGACTGTTGCACCATGTAATTCGTCAAGGAGTTCGTCGATTGTTGGGATCGGAAATCGATCTTTGACTGTGACGGTGTTCAAGGCCCGGTAGTCTACGCAGAAACGCCAGGAGCCATCTTTTTTCTTTACTAACAAAACAGGAGAGGAAAAAGAGCTTTGGCTTGGTCTAATGATGCCGTCTTGTAGCATTTCGGTGATGAGTTGTGTCATAATCTGTTTTTGGAAGTGAGGGTAACGGTATGGTTTAACGTTGACTGGTTGGTTGTTGTTGAGTAAGGGAATATGGTGGTCGTGGTACCTGGTTGGTGGAAGGGTGTGTGGTACGTCAAAAATGGGTTGGAAGAGGTCTAATAGGGTTGTAATGTTTGGGTCAACACTGTCGGCAGTTTGGTGTTGTATGGTGGTTTTTGGTTCCATGGTGAGGGTATGAATGGAAGCAATGAAATCATGTTTGAGCATAGTGGCTAATGAACTCGATGAGACTTGTTGGGTTCGTGGTTCACCTTGTAAAGTACAATGGTTGCCATCCTTAACGAATGAAATTTGTGGGACGGAAAAATCAGCCGTTATGGTTCCGAGGGCAGCCAACCATGAAATACCCAAAACAATATCCGCACCCTCCACTGGTAAGACGAAAAAGGAGGTTGTAAATTTGGTTTTCTGTAGCTGTAATATGACCTCTGGGCAATACTCCGAGCAATGAATGAATTGGCCATTGCCTACCATAACTCGGAACGGTTCAAGCGGATTGGTCGGGAGGTTTAACTGTTTTGCGACCCGGGGTTGCACGATATTATGTGTGCTGCCGCAGTCAATTAACACTGTGACAGGTTGTGTTCTGATGAAGCCTGTGAGCCGTAGGGTTTGGGCGGATGACATACCAAAGTATGCTGCGGCGGATAGGGACCATAATTGTGGTGGTGGTGTTGCTTCGGTTGATGTTGTGTCGTTTGGGTCTGACAGAGATTGTTGGTCGTCGTTATCCACGATGATTAAGAACTGGGGTGGGGAACACTTATGTCCTGGAAAAAACTTCTCAGGGCAACGGAAGCAAAGCCCATCTTTTCGGCGTTGTTGGAGAGCTTCTGGTGATAGTTTTGTGAATGGTAATGGTTTTGGTGGGTTGTGGTGTGTGATTGGTTCTGGGGTGGAATGGGATTTGTTAATGGTGGCTGAAGGAGGTGTACTGGTATGTGGAGTGGACGTGGTGTTGGGGAGAATGGTTTAGGGGAATATGAAAATTTAGGTTTAGGTTGGTGGTTGAGTTTGTCTTCCACGAGTTGGGCCAGGCCACACGCTTCATGAAATGTGGTGGGTTTAAGTATGGCTAATTCGGATTGGATTTCGGGTTTAAGACCCGAAATAAAGCAATTCGTTAGGGTTTGTGGAGATAGCCCGGTGACCCGGTTACTCAGTTTTTCGAATTCGGTTTGATATGCTCGAACTGTTGTCGTCTGGTGTAATTTCAGGAGAGTTGCTTCGTGATTTTCGTATGAGGAAGGGCCGAAGCGGAGTTCAACCTGTCTTTTAAACGTGTCCCATGTCCCGAGGAGAAGGTTGCTGGCTAAATGTTGGTACCATGCGAGAGCATCACCGGTAACATGGAATGCGGTGAGTGCGACGCGGTCCTCCGGTGGAATCTTGTAGTACGAAAAGAAGCTTTCCGCCTGGAAAATCCAACCAAGGGGGTTCGTTCCATCGAATAATGGAAGCAAAATTTTGGGTGATCTGGGTTGATTATGGTGGTACGAGGAGGAAGGTTCTTTGTATTTTGGAAAGTTTATGGGTGGGGTCTTGTCGTTGTCTGTGTTGATGTGATCCGAAAGGGTGGTGATGTGGGTAACCAAGTTTGCGGTGGTTGCTGTTTGTGAATCGATTTTGGAGTTTAAGGATTTGGTGGCTTCAATTAAGGCAGTAAGTTGGGATGTGTTGCGGTCAGCGGCGGAGTTGGTGGCTGCAATGAGTTGTGTGATGAGGTCAGTTAGTGGTGGCTGGTTATCATCACCGGTGGTGTCCCGGCGGGGTGGCATGGCGGCAGGTGAGTTGAGAATGAAAGCACCAAATGATGGCACTAGCTATAAGGACTTGAGTGAGAGAGAGTTGAAAGAGTTAAGAGACAAGTTTGGAGCAATTTTCTGTATATTCCAATGACTGCAAATGACTTCAATTTAAACATGCTGGGAAAGTGGGCTCATCACCCATGTTCCTTATTTTATGCAACTAACTCCTAACATGCAGTAAGTTACCTAACATGATGCAGACTACTTCAACTTAACACAAAACAAGGATGCAGTAAATAAAAACGTGGGAACATGCTGCTTGTGGATCAATCTCTATATCTCATGGGCTTCTTGACTTCTCTAGTGGGTCTTGCTTGGATCTGGGCTGTCTGGCGTTGTGGACTAGTCGACTGGTCCTGTTGGGCCGTATCAATGACCCTTAGAATATTGTCGGGAAGTAATACTTACACAAACACCCCTTAACTAAACACAACTAAAAGGCCAAAAGGGTGTTTGTTTAAACTTATATACGACTTACTTGTTTATATGTGTTCAGCTTATATGTTTTAACACTTTCTATAGCTGAGAACGTATGAATGTTATAAACCCATTACCCATAAGTGTCGAAATAAACAACAAAATTGTAACCTTAAACAAACACAAGAACAAAAAACCCTTTCTAGAACCCTAGAGAAATGAAAGAAATTAAGGTTGGTGTCCTCTTTGATTCTTTATCATGATTGCAAATATCCTTCATCTATTGTAAGTCTTCCATTTTCCCCAAAATCACTTCTCATGCCATTTTATTAATTTAAGGAAAAAAAAAAAAAAAAAAAAAAAAAAATCTTTGCTTTAAGGTGTTGTTTGATTAAGCATACATTCAATTGCAACACCCAGTTGCAATTTATTTTAATTTGTACTTTTTATAGCTGATAATCTGAAACCCTAACAGCTGAAAACGAAAGAAAAGGAGATGAATGGATCAATGGAGACTGTGTTTAGCTGTGTTATGCCTTATATACAAGATGGTGATGACCGTAACTCTATCTCTTTAGTTTCCCCTAAATTATACGAGCTCGATTCCTTCACTCGTAAGCACGTAACTGTCCATGCCCATTACGCCCCAAACCCGTCTCGTGTAAGCCAAAGATTCCCTTTTATCGAGTCCTTAACACTCAAGGGACTTCCTCGTTGGTATTTTCCAGAAATATCGGACATTGACATCACCCCATGGATTGAAGAAATATCTGTTAAGTTTGAGTGTTTGAAAGCGCTTCATATCCATGGTATGGTTGTTTGTGATTCTGATCTCAAGCTCTTGGCTAAAACCCGACGTAAAGATATAAGGAGTTTGAAGATTTGTAGCTGTGAAGGGTTTTCCACGGATGGGTTAATGCATGTCTCTAAGTATTGTAATGATTTGAGAACTTTGTGTTACAAAGGTAATTGTATTGCGAATGCATACGAGAAAGATGGGCAGTGGTTAAGTGAATTGGCTTTGCATAACAAGGTTATTGAATCGTTACATTTTGATTTTGATATTAATGATGTGAACGATCTTACACTTATTGCGAAAAAATGTAGTAATTCTTTAGTATCGTTGAAGTTTTGTCCATTGTATTTAAGTGATTTAGGAGATGTTCTTAGCCATGCTATTAAGTTACAAGATTTTCATGGCATCGCTATGTTTGATGAAGATGGGGACTATAGTAGTTTCGAATTCCCCCCAAGTATTCGTGGTGTATGTATTGAGAACTTGCTTGAAACTGAATTTTCGCTTTTACTCCCTTATGTGAATCAGCTGCGGGAGTTGAATCTTATATGCAAGGGAATTAGATATTGCCAGTGTTTCTTGATTGGAAGATGTCCCAACTTGGAAGTCCTATATACAGATGATGCATGTAGAGGTAAGGGATTGCAAGTTATTGGTCTGGTTTGCAAGAAACTGCGCAAATTTAGCCATCATGATCCTGTGACTCACATGGGACTTATTGCTCTGGTTCAAGGATGCATCAATTTGGAGTATTTAGATGTTAAACTCTTTGATATTTCAAATGAAGCTATCGAGTGTATAGGGTCCCATTTAAAGAATCTGTGTGATATCCGTATCAAATTGATTCAGAAAAGGCAGGTTAATTACAAAAACAAATTTACCGTTAGACAATGGGATCCGAGCTATGCTAATGGGTTGCATCAAACTTAAAAGGCTAGCTCTCAGCCTTTGTGATGGAGGATTGACCGATGTGGGCTTGGGGTACATTGGGAAGTATGGTCATAATCTAAGATATCTCTCTCTAGATTCTATAGGAGAATCTGATACAGGACTTGTGGAGTTATCAAAAGGGTGCCCAAAATTAAGAAAGCTAGTAATAAAGGATTGTCCCTTTAGCAAGCAAGCAATAGCCACTTTTGTGTTTAATATACATTCTCTAAGGTATATTTGGGTTGAAAGTAATTATTATACTGTTTTGGCACTCACTCGTCCAACAGAACATGCTGAGGTAATACTACTCATAGCTTCACTAATAATTTGCTATAAATTATCATATCTAGGAGGTTGTATGCATCTTTTCCCAAAATACTTTTGTCCATTTTTTATCAGTTTTTTACAAAAGTTATTGCGTTAATTATGATTACAAAATACAAATACACGATTATTACAAAAAATTGGGTAGCTCGCGCATTAATTGCTGTTGTCAGGGTGGTAATATAGGTAGTTTACTGGCTAATAATTATTATTCATTTTGTGAAATGATTATTATACAAATATATTTGTTAGTTAGCTAGGAGTAAGAAAACAATATTGTTTTCACAAGAATATACAAAAAATTAAATAACTAAATAAATAAAAAATAAAAATAAAAATAAAAAAATTGAGAATTGATTTAATTTGAGAGGTTGTATGCATTAGAAACAAACTTTGGATATTATTACAAGTTCGACCCCGTTATCCATGACCCATTGTTATGTACTAGGCGAGTACCTGCGCCTGGCGGCAGCGGTTCCTAGCGGCAGATAATTAACGATATACGATATTGTGGTAAGTGTTTTGTATAAAATTCAAAATAAAACGTGAAAAAATAAAAATGTAACTGCAAACGGTTGTAACATGCGATAATTCAACTCTAACAAAAAGTCTTAACATGTATCAAACGACATATAAAGAAAACATTACATCAATAATAAAATACTAACTAACAACACACATTAATCATCGCGTAAAACTTCTTGAAACACGACATTTGAGGTATAAATTCCTTCTTGACGGAACTCTTTGACTGGTTTAACCAATAATTTTGTTGTTCTACGGGATATCCCTCTAGACAATGCCACATAAAGTTGGCCATGCGAGAAAACAGAATCAGGCAAATAGACACCCACATTTGGAATTGTAAAACATTATAATCGTTTTTGAAGAAAAACTTTTATATATAATATAGTTATATAGCGACAAATCGTTTTGTGTTAAAAAAAAGTATATGGGATCTAAACGAAAAATAATAAAAGTTTGAAGATTTGGTATTAAACATAATGTTTTGAAACCCGGTTCGACCCGGGTGGTTCAACCAGTTGAACCGTTCCCGTCGAAAAACGGGTCGATTTAAACCGAGTCAACCCGACAGGTTGGGTCAAAACGGGTCAAATTAAACAGGGTCAACCCACCGGGTTTGAAGCGTCCCGGGTCAACCCGGTTTTTGATATGTTTTAATAGTTTCAAATTTTCACTTTTTGCTTTTTGGTTTTTCCTTTATATATAGTATAGCAGGGTACCCGCGCGTTGTTGCGGCGGGTACCATGTGACGATTAACCGGAGAAATAGAAATTGTGAGACATGATTCACCAGTTTGTATCGGTTTCAACGGGTCCTCTCTAGTTCATTTTCGGATGGCTGTTATTGGTTAGTCGAACCGGTGGCGACACCTGTTTCCGGTTGAACCCGTTCGTCCGGTCCGATTTTCAAAATTATATGTACCATCAACTTGTTAGCTTGTATGAAGTTTTGTGTGTTTTATTAATTTTAATGTGTATAATAACATGTACTTTTTATTTTAGGGTGTTTTAAAAATAATATTAATTAGTTTATTTAATTATTTATATTTAGAATTATGTTATAGCTTGTTTAAATTGTATATTGTGAAAATTTTATTGTTCATTTTAGTAAATGGTGTTTTAATTGGTTGTTTTTAATTTGATGGATATGCTTTTAATTGGTTGTACAATGTGAATAAATTATTGTACTTTTAAGTAATTGAGTGTTTTAAGAAGAGTATTAATTACACAATACATTTCTCTCTCCGTTGACTTTCAACTTTTCACTTTTCAAGGTTTGACCGTTTTTCTATTATATGTAGTATAGATATTGGTTGAGACTGTTGTGTACTTGCCGGCTGGCCTTGATTTTTTCACTATAGATCCACCACCAAATACTCAAAATGCTTAAAATATAATCTGCTAAAAATTGTTAGAAAAATCATTGCTTCTTTTGTCACGTAACTTAAATGACTCAAATACCCGACAATGATGAGAAAATAGTTTGATATTGTGCACATAGGCCAATATCATTACTTTCAGCAAATATGCAGTTTATTTTTGTATTGGTACAAATAGATGTCTTATAATTTCTTAATGACCTCCTATTTTTCTCCTGTGCAGGTCCAGGAATAATATGGTGAAATGTGAAGGGGAAATTAATGTTCGGTTTGTTTTATCTGCACTTTATAGTTGAGAAACGTCGTGTGGTAGTATCTAGTGCTTTTAAGAGGGTAGTTAGAATTGGTTATAAAAAAGATCGAGTATTATGAATTCTATCTCAAGAAACAAATGTTGTGTGGTTTAAAGTGTTTTGAGATTCTTGTTTGGATATTTTGTTTCAAAATTGTTTGTGATTGCAATACTATGTGGGTGTAAAGGTGTTTGTGATTGTTTATCGTATTTATCAACCGTGCTCTTGCCCATCTCAAGTCTCAGATAGATGCATGATATATGTGTTATAATGCATCTGACAACAATTTGCGAGGCCATGTGTCTAAGTTAATCCATGGTGTTGTAGTTGTGTACAGAGGTGTGCGTTAATGGTTTGAACGAGTGACATCGGTTTAACAATTCATTAAAATGGCAAAGCCATTTTTTAACCAAATCACCTGTTGATCCAGCTAATGGTCTATCTTTCTAACGGGTTTTCTTTGAAATTACTTTTTTACTGTTTCAAATGGTTTTGTGTGAGAAAATTATGTTTCTAATGTTTTCTTGGTGTTTGGAAATGGTAATTATCTAGTTTATTTTGCTGTTTGGAAGTTCGACAGAACGTGATAAGTTAGACATTGGAACAATATATTCCAAGTGCTGGTGGCAAAATGAGTAATGGATGATACACTAATGCTGAATATGATTCTTTACTTTACTTGTTCTTCTTACACTGAAGATGAGAATTTATTCTTTACTTTACCTTTTCAATTAAGGTTGTTGTTCTCTTCAATTCTCATGCCATTTTGTTTTACTTATTATAGCTGATCATCTGAAACCTTAACAGTTGAAAATGAATGAATCAATGGAGACTGTGTTAGAGTGTGTTATACCTTATATACATGATCGTGATGATCGTAACTCTATTTCTTTAGTTTCCAGTAAATTTTATGAACTCGATTTTTAACGCGTAAGCACGTAACACTTCACTTGTATTATGCTCCCACACCGTCTCGTTTACCCAAACACTTTCCGTTTATTGAGTCCCTTACCCTTAAGGGATGTCCAAATGATTTTAAATTTCCAATGTTATTGCGTCTTAACATCAGCCCATGGATTGAAGAAATAGCTTTTAAGTTTAAGCGTTTGAAAGCACTTCATATCCGTGGTTTTCGTGTTTGTGATGAAGATCTCCAGCTCTTGGCGTGAACACGTTGTAGAGATTTAAGGAGTTTGAAGATTTATAACATTACATTGGGTACCATGAATGGATCAATGCATGCCTCTAAGTATTGTAATAATTTGAGAACTCTGTGTTTGGAAGGTATTGAGTTTGCTGATTACGATGGGAATTGGTTACATGAATTGGCTTTGCATAATCGTTACATTTTTCTATTCATTTTAATAATTATGATGTGAAAGATCTTACACTTATTGCAAAGCAATGTAGTAACTCTTTAGTATCTTTAAAGATTTCTCCATTTTATTAAGTGATTTAGAAGATGCCTTTCGCCATGCTATTAAGTTAGAAGATTTTGATAGCGCTATTTTCGATGAAAATGGGGACTATAGTAGTTTCAGATTTCCCCGGAATATTCGTGGTTTATGTATCCAGGACTTGCCTGAAACTGCATTCCCGTTTTTACTCCCTTATGTGAATCGGCTACGGGAATTACATCTTGCGTGTATAAATTTGGAAAGAAATTGCCAGTGTTTCTTGATCAAAAGCTGTCCCAACTTGGAAGTTCTCTTCACTAATGATGTATGAGGAGACGCAGGATTCCAAATTATCAGTCAATATTGCAAGAAACTGCGCAAACTTACCCATTATGGGCATGTGACTCACATGGGATTTATTGCTCTGGTACAAGGATGTTGCAAGAAACTGCGCAAACTTATCCATTTGGAGTATTTAAATGTTGCCCTGTCAGATATTTCAAATGAAGCTATGGAGTGCGTAAGAACTTATTTGAGGAATCTACGAAATTCAGTATATCTCTGGTTAATGAACTCGGGATAACAGATTTACCACTAGATAATGGGATTCGAGCTATGCTAATCGGTTGCAAAAAACTCGAAAGGCTACATGTCAGCCTTTGTCATGGAGGATTGACGGATGTGGGTTTGGGGTACATTGGGATGTATGGTCATAATTTGAGATCTCTATCTAGAGTATACAGGAGAATCTGATGTAGGAGTTGTGGAGTTATCCAAATGGTAACCAAAATTAAGAAAGCTAGCAATAAAGGATTGTCCCTTTAGTGAGCAAGCTGTTGCCACTTTTTCATTTAATAAGGTATATATGGTTGTAAGTGGTTATGGTGTTGGTTTGGCACTCACTCGTCCAACGGTTGCTGAGGTAGTACTACTCAAAGCTTCATTAATAATTTCCTATAAATTATTAGATATAGGAGGTTGTACGCATCTTTCCTTGAAATACTTGTCCATTATTTTTCAACTTTCAACAAAATTTATTGCGTTAGTTATTATTAGAATCAACAACCGATAATCCAAGATGAAGCACAAGAGAAGAAACAACAATCGACAAATTTGCGGAAGCTTTTCTTTATTCAAAACGAAATTCAAAGGTACAAATTACATTCAAAGATACAAGCCAAATTCGAAGGTACAAAACAAATTCGAAGGTACAAATCTCTTCCACCCCTCATCTCCTTTTATAGGTGGAGGAGGGGGAAGCAAGCAAACTCCAATTTGAATTTGAAGACGGCTCTTCAAATTCAATTTGGACTTCAATACGCGTAGCATACGCGTAGCTTAGGACTTAAGCAAAAAACCAACCGACCCTTAGGAGTTTTAGTGACATTCATAACAATCTCCACCGTGATTGAAACTCCTAAGGAATACCAAATGTTTCAAATAAAATTCAAAATTTCAAATGCTAGAGATACTAGCCTAATTCAAAGCGAACGATCGATTCCCAAAAACGATCCGAAACAAACCGAACAAATACAAACGCCGATAATCTTCAAAACGAACAATCAAACGTTAACCGAAAAATTCAAACTCGGTTAACCAAACAAACAAATCGGCTCAAACGATCTTCAACAAATATAATCAAATTCGGGCAACCAACTTCAAAAGCCCGACAAACGAAGATCCCATATTTTCCAAACTTCCAAATGATCGAAGCAAATCCAACGGCATAATTATAACCAAGGCTTCAAACACCAAATCGATCTTCAAATTCCAAATACCAAATTCAAATTCTAATGACGGGCTAGTCTTCAAACAAACGAACAAATCAACATCTAAATAGCAAAAACCTATCCAAATATCTAAATCATAGAATAGCTCCACCATAATTGATTATTCAAACAATTCTTCAAACCAAAAACCAATCGTACTTCTGTATGACAAATCAATTATTCAAACAAAAGACAACCACCAACCTCCTTTTCTTCTTTTTCTTTTCAAGTTGTCTTCCACTCATATCCTCCAATTATTCAAACAAAAGATAACCAAACTTTGACCAACCTCACTATTACTCCAACCAAAAGAATCCACCTTCCAATATCACTCCTGATCGTATCAAAAAACCCAGGAACACCAAACGAAACAAATCCAAATGATATCAAGATATTGAATCTTGAAATCAACCAAAAAAAAACTTTTTCTTTTTCTTCTTCATCGCTAAACGAACCTATCTCTGATCAGAACCCAGGAACACCAACCGAGCTCTGATACCACTTGTTAGAATCAACAACCGATAATCCAAGATGAAGCACAAGAGAAGAAACAACAATCGACAAATTTGCGGAAGCTTTTCTTTATTCAAAACGAAATTCAAAGGTACAAATTACATTCAAAGATACAAACCAAATTCGAAGGTACAAAACAAATTCGAAGGTACAAATCTCTTCCACCCCTCATCTCCTTTTATAGGTGGAGGAGGGGGAAGCAAGAAAACTCCAATTTTAATTTGAAGACGGCTCTTCAAATTCAATTTGGACTTCAATACGCGTAGCTTAGGACTTAAGCAAAAAACCAACCGACCCTTAGGCGTTTTAGTCACATTCATAACAGTTATGATATGGGTAGTTTAGTCGGTCTATGTAATGGGTCGAACAGGCTAGTGGGTTTGATGGCTTATAGTTTTTAATCATTTTTTTTAAATAATCGGAAACAAAATTACTATATGTTAGTTAGGAGTAAGAAAACAATGTTTCCACAAGATTATACAAAGAAAAATTGTTAAACGATATGAGAGGCTATATTCATCAGAAACAAACTTTGGATATTATTACAAGTTCGACCCCATTTCTAATGACCCATTGTTATGTATATTTATTGAGATTGTTGTGTACATGCCGACCTGTCTTGATTATTTCACTATAGAACCACAAGCAAATGCTCACGTAACTTAAATGTCTCAAATACCCGAAAATGATGAGAAAATAGTTTGATAATCATTACTTTCAGCAAATATGTAGTTTATTTTTGAATTGGTAAAAAAAAGATGTCTTATAATTTCACAATGACCTCCTATTTTTCTCCTGTGAAGGTCCAGGAATATGGTGAATTGTGAAGGGGAAATTAATGTTCGGTTTGTTTTATCTGCACATTATAGTTGAGAAACGTCTTGTGGTAGTATCTAGTGCTTTTAATAGGGTAGTTAGGATTGGTTATCAAAAAGAGTATTATGACTTCTATCTCGTGAAACAAATGATGTGCAGTTTAAAGTGTTTTGAGATTCTTGTTTGGATATTTGGTTTCAAAAGTGTTTGTGATTGCAATACTCTGTGGGTGTAAAGGTGTTTGCAATATTTTATTTGTATTAATCAACCGTGCTCTTGTCCATCTCAAGTCTCAGATAGATGCATAATGTATGCGTTATAAATGCACCTGAAAACAATTTGTGAGGCTATGTGTCTGAGTTAAATCCATGGTGTCATAGTTGCGTACAGAGGTGTGTGTCAATGGTTTGACTGATGTACGAGTGACATCGGTTTAACAATTCATTAGAATGACAAAGCCATTTTTTAAAACCAAATCACCTGTTGATCAAGCTAATGGTCTACCTTTCCTAAAAAGGCAAGATCTTTATTATTAAAGATGACTCTTGATAATGGGTGTTCTTTGAAATTAAGTTTTTAGTGTTTCAAATGCTTTTGTGTGTGAAATTTATGTTTTTAATGTTTTCTTAGTGTTTGGAAATGGTAATTATCTAGTTTATATTGCTGTTTAGAAGTTCGGCAGAACGTGATAAGTTAGACACTGGAACAGTATTATTCTCAGTGCTGGTGGCAAAATGACTAGTGGTTGATGATACACTAAGAGCACTCAGTGTGGTAATGCACCACCCGAGTTAAAGCTTAACTCGCTCGCGTTAAGGGTGCATTAACCACACCGTCGGGGTGAGTTAAGGGTGCGTTAACGAGGGTGCGTTAACCCCTTAACGTGACGTTAAGGCAAGTTTAAATAAAATTAAAAAAAATCACTTTCACCCCCTAAAACGGGCATACTAGCCGTTGGGTTTAAAAAAATCACTTCCACAACTCAATCTAATCTATTGTATACTTCTATTTGCTAAAAAAAATGTCGGGAGGCAACAACAACGATGATTCTTTCTTGAATATCCTCGTTGGGTGGAATAACTCAAATTCAAAACCGATGGGTGTAATATGTTTAAGAATTAATGCTATGTTTTTTAAAAAATGAAGTATTAGTTTTAGTTTAGGGGTTGAATTTGAAAATATTTGAGTTAAAGTGAATTAAGGTTGAGTTATGATAAGGGGTATTTTTTTTAATTAAGGTGAAAGGTTAAAGCTAATGTGGCGCTGACATGCCAGTGTGTTAAACCTTAACAAATGGTTAAGACACCTTATGCTCTAATGCTGAATATGATTCTTTCCTTTTTCTTTCCTTTACTTTTTCTTCTTACATTTCTTGAGTTTTGTTCTTAAAGAAAAATAAAGAAATGAAAAATTATACATTCCCCCCCCCCCCCCCCCCCCCCAAAAAAAAGAAGGAGAAAACACTTTACTTTAATAATCAACAAAATCACATTAATTTTTATTCCATTTCCTTTTCTTTCCTTTGCTACTCGAGAACACAACTTTTTCTGTTAACTTTACTTTACTTTTCTGTAAACCCCTTTAACTATGTTGCCTAAATTTAAGTTTGACGTTCTCTTCAATTCTTGATCATGATTACTTGACATAATTACTGGTCTCCTTCACCAATCACAAGTCTTTCATTTTCCCCAAAATCGCTTCTCATGCCATTTATTGTACGTTTTATAGCTGATAATCTAAAACCTTAACAGTTGATAATGAATGGATCAATGGAGACTGTGTTAGAGTATGTTATACCTTATATACATGATCGGGATGATCGTAACTCTATTTCTTTAGTTTCCCGTAAATTTTATGAACTCGATTTTTTAACACGTAAGCACATACCAGCTCACTTGTATTATGTTCCCACACCGTCTCGTGTATCTAAACGCTTTCCGTTTATTGAGTCCCTTACCTAGTTATCCTTAAGGGTGTGCAAATGATTTTGAATTTCCAAACTTACTGCACCTTGACATCACCCCATGGATTGAAGAAATAGCTTTTAAGTTTAAGCGTTTGCAAGCGCTGATGAAGATCTCGAGCTCTTGGCGAGAGCAAGTTGTAGACATTTAAGGAGATTGAAGATTTATAGGAGTCAACTGGTTATCATGAATGGATTAATGCACGTCTCTAAGTATTGTAATACTTTGAAAACTTTGTGTTTGGAAGGTACTTATATTATTGATATTGATGAGAATGATGGGAACTGGTTACATGAATTGGCTTTGCGTAACAAGGTTATTGAATCGTTACGTTTTTCTTCTCATTTTAATAATAATGATGTGAAAGATCTTAAACTTATTGCAAAAGAATGTAGTAACTTTTTAGTATCTTTGAAGATTTTCCATTTCATTTAAGTGGTTTAAGAGATGCTTTTAGCCATGCTGTCAAGTTAGAATATTTTGATGACGCTAAGTTTCATGAAAATTAGGATTATAGTGTTGGGTGGTAATTCTCATAACAGGGTTAAGACAATCAGTAGCAACTGTAATACCACTAGGTGGTTACCGGATATCACTTGGAATCATGTAATCACTTTTCAAAGTAAACTATTCGACCCTAATGCCTGGGTATCACGAATATCTACTTGGGATAAGACCAAATGTATGTTATTGAATTAGGCACAAATCAATAACCCTTTGCTTTCAAGTGTTTAAGCTTTCAGTTTGATTCTGCTGGTTGTATATGTTTCTTAGTATATTGTGACAACTCGTACTTTCAGGTCATTTCTCAAAACAATTCACGTTTCACTATTTCATCATTTATCGTAAACTAGGTTTGCGTGTTCCAAATTCGCGTAACCTTAATGGTTTAGCGGCAAATTCATGATCATATCATCACGGACATTTCATATAGACTAAGTTTAGTCTACATTTCATTAACATCATTCTCATCATGTTAGTTCATTCATGATTTTGCATTTCACATTTAACGCGTAAATTTCATATTAAATAAACGCTATCGCGTAAGTTATTATTTTGGACATTTAATCCAATACTTCCAAAAATTATCCCGACATATTTTTATACTTACATTTAGTTTATAAAAATAATATTTTGAGTTTACCTAGTGTTTTAAATTTATTTTGTATATAAATCGGTAAATTTATATTATTACGACGCTTTTCTTAAAAATTACACGATAATTATTATATCACTCAAATTTTGCAAGAAATGTGTTTTTACAATTTTTATGATCTCAATATACTTTACTTTGATCTATTAAAAATTACTTTTAGCTAAAACTACCTTAAATACACTAATGTATATACAATTTTACAAGTTATCCTTTACTTAACTACATATTACTTACACATTTATATACATACATTATAAATAAATAAAAAAAAAATATGTATTTAGCAAATGCATACCCCCTTGGCCGACCAAGGGGGTGGTGCATTAATTATTTGGTAACAATTTTCTTACTTGTATAGATCTATACTCCAACCTTACTTTCACTCATTCACAATTCATTCACAATTATTAAAAGTTCAAGTCAAGAGTTTCTTTCTCTCTTGTTTTGTCCCTCCAAGAACCGGCCATCCTAAGGGGTGAAGAGATTTCATCAAAAATTTCCATTATCAAGTGTTAAACAATCTAGTTACACTCTTAATCAAGGTTTTGAAATAAAAACCTAGGGTGTTTAGGTTTAATCCTTGTTCTTGTCACCTCATCAAGTAACTAGTAAGCATATCATTTTCATTTTTACATCTTTCATTATCATTTCATATTTATTTCATCAATTTTGAGCAAAGCATGCAAGACTTATGGATATTTATACCATGTTTACATTGTTTTTAGAGTTTTACATATATAAGTCATCCTATAATTTATCCCTTGTTATATATTAGTCTTGATGATGTCTAGGAACCCATGACACCCTAATAAGGTGTATGGTAGGATTAGAATAGCTTTGGAGTTGTTTTGAAGGGATTGGAATAGGTTTAGTACGAGAAAAACTCTTTTCGACAAGTCATAAAAAGGGTCTGATCTTATTTTGTAATTCTGGAAAATCCGACAGTAGACATAAAATTTTGGCCTAGATATTTAGAAAATATACTTTAAAACGAATCCGTGGCCGCTTGAACGGATTAAAACGGAGCTATAACGAATAAGTTATGAATTTTTCAAGTTTGACGACGAAATATATATATCCTGAAAATTTCAGCAAACTATTTTTGTTTTGTACGAGTCAAAAACGAGCCTTAAGCGTTATAAATTATTTCGACTTATCAAAAATATATTAGTATACTTTGATACAAAGCTAAGGACGTATAATACGTAGAAAACGGATTTGTAACGACTAAAATATACATGTTTTCACAAAATTGCCGTAACTTTATTATTTACGAAAAACTATATTATTTTTATTAGACAAGTGTTACGGTAAACAAGTGACCATATTGAAGGCTATTTTTAACGTTGACGTAGAACTTTTTGTAACGAGGTGTCTTCTAATAAAAGTGAGATCACCAAGCGTATTTTTCAAAATGACCAACCGTTTGTATAGCGGAGTTGTAATAAATTAACTACGGTTGCTTAAACTTTGCCGAAATTCACTTTTAAACTACATTTTGGACAAAATCACCATACTTAACCTATATTTTTCTCTATGAACGAGACCTCTAGGATAAAAACTTAAATGCCAAAACTTTAAGATTTTGATACAAGCTTTCCAAAACCGTTGAGTTCGTTTCCTAACGTTCGACGTACACCATTTTACGACTAGCTTTTCGAGGCCATTTTAGTCACTTTCATGAAATTTCCAACGACATTATTTTACGACGAAAAGTTATAATTTCACGATAAATCATTAAGAAACTATTTTAGGATGACATTTTGACGTAAATACTTGCAAAGTAATTTAAGAATGGTCAAGACGTCAAAAGAGTATTTTTCGACGAAAAGTATTATTTTCAAAATTCACAAGAGGTATAAATAACATACGAATTGCATGCATAACATTACATCATAACTCATTACGTATCATATCATTCATAATAGGTTAAGAGATCACGCTACATTTCGGTGTACTCACTCTTGTCATCATACCAATTCATCAAGTGAGTTTTCATAGCCCCGTCGTACATGTTTATAATTATTTTCAAACCTACGGGGGAGAATACATTGCTTAAGTTACCACATGCCAATTGAATGTCCCCATTATATTACATGAACCGTTAATCTTAGAAGCGAGGGTGAGTGGATAGATCTATCGAGGGTGACTCCTCCATCCGGGTTGGTGAATCCCAACTAGTCATACGGATGCATTTCATTTAATAACATTATTGAGTTGTCTGGCAAACACTCTGTTGGGGCGAACATCATGAACAGTCTAGTTTCGGTGTCATGGACTTATAGCAATTGTAACATTTTTCTGTGGCATGATTGTCATACATGGTCTATACTTGCGTAGTCGTATAAAACAATTACATAAACCTATGATTTCTCACCAACATTATTGTTGACCGTTTTAGCAATGTATTTTCAGGTAACTAAGACACACTCATCATGGCATGGTTAAGGAACCACTTTTTGAGTCGCGGCGTCGACGTATATCATTGTACATTATGGCATTTTCTTTCAAACCATCGTTTGGACTTGTAATATACTTATATTTCCGCAAACTTTATAAACTTTTGGGACCTATGTTGTAACTCCGAACGCTTTTATTAAATATCAAACGATGTGTTTTTAAACGACACTTTAGGTCGTTCAATATAACTGTGATTGTGGTGCTATGACAGTCAATCCCCAGGAATTCCATTCCGCTGCAAAACAGGTAATTTGGGGGTGTGACAGATTGGTACCAGAGCTTCAGTTATAGAGAACTAGGTTGCATCATTGACCCTAGACTATAGCTACATTATCATAGCATCTCATCATTTCATCATAAGTGCATATTCACTTTTCATGCGGATTCATATACACTTTATTCGAGTTATTTACTTTCATTTCACATCGGTTGTCACAGAGATGTCTTCAGATTCACATCCCATTACTATATCATCGGACACTAACACGGAAGATGTCCCAGCTGACCCTAACATGGATGATGCCTTATCACCCAGCACTGAGGTCTTATCTTCGATTGGCTCTAATCCAGCCCTACCACTTATTATGACTGACACGGAGACTGAACCCTTTGAGGAGGGCGAAGTCGCACCTACTCCACATGTTAGCCCTGCTCACGACCCGATACACCCACCATCACCACTACCATCATCATCATCATCCTCATCGTATTTTCTTAGGGATCCTATGCCTACATCAGACTTGCCGCTCAAAAAGCATGCTCGTTTTGACATCCCTACACCACCTTCTACAGAACCCGAACCGCCTGTTAGGTTCGAGATAGGCGAGAGCTCTAAGGCTGCGGCTGCTAGACAGCCTTCTACTGAGGCGTTAGGAGTTCGTATAGATAGCCAGCAGGTACAGATAGATAGGATGTCGCGGCAGTTGGAGGAACTGTCGTTAGATAGAGTGGGGGCCATTGAGGAGGAGGTCGAGGGCCTGGTGATAGGCAGGGTTTCGATTGATTTAGCACATCAGGGTTTAGAGAATAGGCAGTTAGAGAACAGGGAGCGTATTGCTGAGTTGAGGCAGGAGATGCCTGAGTTATACGACAGAGCCGAGATGGCACAGGATGAGTTACAGCGTCAGGCACAGGAGTTGTCACTAGCTCGCGAGAGTATAGTTACCTTGCAGGGTCAGATTGGAGAGTTGAGGAGTTTGGTTGCTAGCTTGACTACTCAGGTTCGAGATCTACAGGATCGAGCCGGCGGAGCACCATGAGGTGCCTAGTGTAGACTTTTATCATGTATAGTTTTGACTACTATTATCCTAGTCACGAGGTGTGTGACGTAGTTTAAAGAACTTGTTGTCTTTTGGTTGTTGTACAAACAAATGTATCAAGTATTGACTCTACTATGTAGGAATGGTTTTATTATCTATGATATCGGTCCATGTAGGCCGAAATTTTCATGTATATTATCCACGTGTGTTGTGATTATATTTGTGATATTTCGTGATTGTTCCGTTGTGATTCCATTTACTTTATGCATGTTGTGGTTGTGGATATATATGTGTGATGGTTGTTTCTACTTACGAGTTCTCATGATTGTTTCATCTTGTGATTTTGAAGAGTAATGGCGCCAAAGAAATCCACACCTGAAATGACTCAAGCGGCTATTCAAAAGTTGGTGAATGATAGCATAGCCGATGCTCTAAGGATTGAAAGGGAAACGGTGGCTGCTGCTGCTGCTGAAGCCGCTAGGCTTGCTGTTGCTGCAGGAAATGCAGGAGGGTCCGAAGTTAAAAACTGTTCGTATAAGGACTTCAAAAGTGGAGATCCCACTAAGTTTAGAGGTACCGAAGGAGCCACTGCCATGGTTCGATGGTTCGAGAAATTGGAGTCCGTGTTTCTGTTATGTAATTGCCCGGATGATAGCAAGGTCAAGTTTGCTACGAGTACACTACTTGATGGAGCATTGTCGTGGTGGAACTCTTATGCTCAACCGATGGGAATGGAGAATGCTTTCAAGCTCACTTGGGAGCAATTCAAAGGTTTAGTAACAAAGAAGTTTTGTCCTCGTACGGAAGTGAAAAAGTTGGAAACCGAATTTTATGAACTAGTAACTATTGGGTATGATATTGACACTTACATTCGGAGATTCCAAGAATTGGCCGCCTTATGCCCGTCTATGGTTTCGGATAACGAGAAGTTACTAGAGGCTTTCATCGGGGGACTTCCCGAGGTTATTCAAGGAGATGTGACTTCTTTTGATCCACAAACAATTGAGGAATCTATTAGAGTGACTCAGAAGCTCATGGCATAAGTAGTGAAGAGAAGGAATATCAGCAACACCAACCGAAACAACAACAACAACAACAACACCAACAACTGCTCCAATTACAACAATAACCGAACCAACTACAACAATAACAATAGCAACAACAACAAACAGAAGTGGGACGACAACAGAGGTAGAAATGCTACTCAACAACCACCCAAGAGACAAGAGGTTGCAAAGGCTTATGCTGCAGGCCCAAAGGAAGGAAAAGGGTACTCGGGGGTTTTGCCTAAGTGTGATAGGTGTTTGAGTCATCACAAACCGGGTCGATGTCCTGATCCATGTGAGAATTGTAAGAAAGTTGGTCATCGAACTAGGGATTGCAAGTCGCCAACTATGGGGGAAAATCAGAAACAACAAGTAACATGTTTTGGTTGCGGAGAACGGGGACACTACAAGTCTGAATGTAAAAAGGGAAGGAACCAAGGAAATCAGAATCAAGGTGGAATGGCGCAAGGAAGAACCTACGTCATGGGAGGCGGAGAAGCTAGGGAGGACCCGAATGTTATCACGGGTACGTTCCTTATCAATAATCGTTACGCATCAGTTTTATTTGATTCGGGAGCCGATAAAAGTTTTGTGTCCAATACATTTGCACCTTTACTCAATATCAAACCAACCACATTAGACATATCATACATCGTCGAATTAGCTAATGGTAACTTAGTTAGCACCAACACCATTGTCCGTGGTTGCACATTCAATTTTCTAAATCATCCCTTCAACATAGACCTTATGCCCGTAGAACTTGGTAGTTTCGACGTCGTCATCGGCATGGATTGGTTATCCAAACATCGTGCAAAAATCATTTGTGATGAAAAAGTTGTTCATCTTCCTTACAACGGCGAAACTTTGATTATTCGTGGGGAACGAAGTGGAACTAGACTCAGTATCATATCATGCATCAAAACGGAGAAGTACATAAAGAAAGGTTGTTTTGCTTTCTTAGCCCATATAACCGAGAAGAAGTCGGAGGAGAAGCGACTTGAGGATGTACCAATTGTCCGAGAATTTTCTGAAGTCTTTCCCGAAGACTTACCCGGACTTCCACCGGCACGACAAGTAGAATTTCATATTGACTTAGTGCCCGGAGCTGCACCAATTGCGCGAGCACCTTACCGTCTAGCACCATCCGAAATGCAAGAGTTGTCTAATCAGTTGCAAGAACTTCTAGACAAAGGATTCATTAGGCCAAGTTCCTCGCCTTGGGGAGCACCGGTCTTGTTTGTGAAGAAGAAAGATGGATCCTTCAGAATGTGTATAGATTATAGAGAGCTGAACAAGTTAACGGTGAAGAATCGTTACCCACTCCCCAGGATCGACGACTTGTTCGATCAATTGCAAGGCTCAAGTATCTACTCCAAGATTGATCTCAGGTCGGGTTACCATCAACTTAGAGTTCGGGAGGAGGATATCCCGAAAACAGCGTTTAGAACACGTTACGGTCATTACGAGTTTCAAGTGATGCCGTTCGGATTGACTAATGCACCTGCGGTATTCATGGATCTCATGAATAAAGTATGTAAACCGTATTTGGACAAGTTTGTGATAGTGTTCATTGACGACATATTGATTTACTCAAAGAGCAAAGAAGAGCACGAAGAGCATTTAAGGACGATTTTAAGACTACTCAAGAATGAGAAGTTGTATGCCAAATTTTCGAAGTGTGATTTTTGGAATCACAAAGTGCAATTTCTTGGTCACGTCATTGATAGTCAAGGATTACAAGTTGATCCCGCAAAGATTGAAGCCGTAAAAGATTGGGCTACTCCAACAAATCCTACAGAAATCCGACAATTTCTAGGACTCGCCCGGTATTACCGAAGGTTCATCGAAGGTTTTTCAAAGATAGCTAAAGCTTTGACCAAGTTGACACAGAAAAACAAGAAGTACGAATGGGGAAAGAAACAAGAAGCTGCTTTTCAGTTGTTGAAGCAAAAGCTTTGTAGTGCGCCAATTTTGGCACTACCCGAAGGAATTGAGAACTTCGTTGTATATTGCGATGCTTTGCATAAAGGGCTTGGGGCTGTTTTAATGCAAAACGAGAAGGTGATAGCGTATGCTTCTCGACAACTTAAGGTTCATGAGAAGAATTACACCACTCATGATCTCGAGTTAGGGGCCGTAGTTTTTGCACTCAAGATTTAGAGACACTACCTCTATGGTACAAAGTGCACAGTGTTTACGGACCACAAGAGTTTACAATATATTCTTGATCAGAAGGAACTTAATATGAGGCAACGTCGTTGGTTGGAGTTACTCAGCGACTATGATTGTGAAATCAAGTATCACCCGGGAAAAGCCAATGTTGTGGCTGATGCTCTTAGCCGGAAAGAGAGACCCAAACCTTTAAGAGTTCGATCATTAGGAATGACGATTAATTCACCTTTACCATCGAAAATCCACGAAGCACAGATCGAGGCACTTAAGGAGGAAAACCGACCAAGTGAAAAGCTTTATGGTATGCCCGAAAACGCAAATGGTTTTGTAAAGAGAGCAGATGGAGTATTATGTTTCAAGGATAGAATGTGGGTTCCATTGTATGGCGGAATACGAGAATTGATTATGCATGAGTCGCATAAGTCAAAGTATTCTATTCACCCAGGATCTGATAAGATGTATCAAGATCTCAAGAAACTTTATTGGTGGCCGAACATGAAAGCAGAGATTGCCACGTATGTTAGCAAGTGCCTTACCTGCTCTAAGGTAAAAGTCGAATATCAGAAACCTTCAGGATTACTCCAACAACCAGAAATTCCTCAATGGAAATGGGAACGCATTACAATGGACTTTGTTACGAAACTTCCTAAGACATCGGGAGGTTACGACGCTATATGGGTAATTGTTGATCGCCTTACCAAATCAGCCCATTTCATACCAATTAGAGAGACTTATTCCATGGAACAACTCACTAGACTTTATGTCAAGGAAATAGTCTCGAGGCACGGTGCACCAATTTCTATCATTTCCGACAGAGATAGTCGATTCACTTCAAACTTCTGGAAATCATTGCAAGATTCATTTGGAACCAGATTAGAGATGAGCACAGTATATCACCCACAAACTGATGGTCAAAGTGAAAGGACAATTCAAACGTTATAAGATATGCTGAGGGCATGTGTAATTGATTTTGGAAATGGTTGGGCTAACCATTTGCCATTGATAGAATTCTCGTACAACAATAGTTATCAAACCAGCATAAAAATGGCACCATTCGAGGCACTCTATGGTCGAAAGTGCCGATCACCTGTTTGTTGGGCCGAGGTTGGAGACGCACAACTCACTGGTCCAGAAATGGTACGGGAAACAACAGAAAAGATAGTTCAAATTCGAGATAGACTCAGAACTGCCAGAAGCCGACAGAAAAGTTACGCAGATGTTAGACGCAAGTCATTAGAATTTCAAGTGGGCGACAAAGTTATGTTGAAAGTATCGCCTTGGAAAGGCGTGGTACGATTTGGAAAACGCGGGAAGTTGAACCCGAGGTACATTGGGCCATTCAAGATTTTGAGCAGAGTCGGTCCTGTAGCTTATCGACTTGATATTCCGTCAGAACTTAGTCATGTACACAACACGTTTCACGTTTCAAACCTGAAGAAATGTCTTTCGGATGAATCACTCGTTATTCCATTGGAAGAAATTCAACTCGACGATAAACTCAATTTTGTGGAGGAACCTGCTGAAATCATGGACCGCGAGGTCAAGCAGTTGAAACAGAGTCGTATTCCTATCGTGAAAGTTCGCTGGAATTCTCGAAGAGGTCCTGAGTTTACTTGGGAACGGGAAGACCAGATGCGCCTCAAATATCCTCATCTTTTCACCGACAACACCGTAGTACCTAACAACGACTGAATTCAGGGACTGAATTCCTTTTTGGATGGGCGAATGTGACAACTCGTACTTTCAGGTCATTTCTCAAAACAATTCACGTTTCACTATTTCATCATTTATCGTAAACTAGGTTTGCGTGTTCCAAATTCGCGTAACCTTAATGGTTTAGCGGCGAATTCATGATCATATCATCACGGACATTTCATATAGACTAAGTTTAGTCTACATTTCATTAACATCATTCTCATCATGTTAGTTCATTCATGATTTTGCATTTCACATTTAACGCGTAAATTTCATATTAAATAAACGCTATCGCGTAAGTTATTATTTTGAACATTTAATCCAATACTTCCAAAAATTATCCCGACATATTTTTATACTTACATTTAGTTTATAAAAATAATATTTTGAGTTTACCTAGTGTTTTAAATTTATTTTGTATATAAATCGTTAAATTTATACTATTACGACGCTTTTCTTAAAAATTACACGATAATTATTATATCACTCAAATTTTGCAAGAAATTTATTTTTACAATTTTTATGATCTCAATATACTTTACTTTGATCTGTTAAAAATTACTTTTAGCTAAAACTACCTAAAATACACTAATGTATATACAATTTTACAAGTTATCCTTTACTTAACTACATATTACTTACACGTTTATATACATACATTATAAATAAATAAAAAATATGTATTTAGCAAATGCATACCCCCTTGGCCGACCAAGGGGGGTGGTGCATTAATTATTTGGAAACAATTTTCTTACTTGTATAGATCTATACTCCAACCTTACTTTCACTCATTCACAATTCATTCACAATTATTAAAAGTTCAAGTCAAGAGTTTCTTTCTCTCTTGTTTTGTCCCTCCAAGAACCGGCCATCCTAAGGGGTGAAGAGATTTCATCAAAAATTTCCATTATCAAGTGTTAAACAATCTAGTTACACTCTTAATCAAGGTTTTGAAATAAAAACCTAGGGTGTTTAGGTTTAATCCTTGTTCTTGTCACCTCATCAAGTAACTAGTAAGCATATCATTTTCATTTTTACATCTTTCATTATCATTTCATATTTATTTCATCAATTTTGAGCAAAGCATGCAAGACTTATGGATATTTATACCATTTTTACATTGTTTTTAGAGTTTTACATATATAAGTCATCCTATAATTTATCCCTTGTTATATATTAGTCTTGATGATGTCTAGGAACCCATGACACCCTAAGAAGGTGTATGGTAGGATTAGAATAGCTTTGGAGTTGTTTTGAAGGGATTGGAATAGGTTTAGTACGAGAAAAACTCTTTTTGACAAGTCATAAAAAGGGTCTGATCTTATTTTGTAATTCTGGAAAATCCGACAGTAGACATAAAATTTTGGCCTAGATATTTAGAAAATATACTTTAAAACGAATCCGTGGCCGCTTGAACGGATTAAAACGGAGCTATAACGAAGAAGTTATGAATTTTTCAAGTTTGACGACGAAATATGTATATCCTGAAAATTTCAGCAAACTATTTTTGTTTTGTACGAGTCAAAAACGAGCCTTAAGCGTTATAAATTATTTCGACTTATCAAAAATATATTAGTATACTTTGATACGAAGCTAAGGACGTATAATACGTAGAAAACGGATTTGTAACGACTAAAAAATACACGTTTTCACAAAATTGCCGTAACTTTATTATTTACGAAAAACTATATTATTTTTATTAGACAAGTGTTACGGTAAACAAGTGACCATATTGAAGGCTATTTTTAACGTTGACGTAGAACTTTTTGTAACGAGGTGTCTTCTATTAAAAGTGAGATCACCAAGCGTATTTTTCAAAATGACCAACCGTTTGTATAGCGGAGTTGTAATAAATTAACTACGGTTGCTTAAACTTTGCCGAAATTCACTTTTAAACTACATTTTGGACAAAATCACCATACTTAACCTATATTTTTCTCTATGAACGAGACCTCTAGGATAAAAACTTAAATGCCAAAACTTTAAGATTTTGATACAAGCTTTCCAAAACCGTTGAGTTCGTTTCCTAACGTTCGACGTACACCATTTTACGACTAGCTTTTCGAGGCCATTTTAGTCACTTTCATGAAATTTCCAACGACATTATTTTACGACGAAAAGTTATAATTTCACGATAAATCATTAAGAAACTATTTTAGGATGACATTTTGACGTAAATACTTGCAAAGTAATTTAAGAATGGTCAAGACGTCAAAAGAGTATTTTTCGACGAAAAGTATTATTTTCAAAATTCACAAGAGGTATAAATAACATACGAATTGCATGCATAACATTACATCATAACTCATTACGTATCATATCATTCATAATAGGTTAAGAGATCACGCTACATTTCGGTGTACTCACTCTTGTCATCATACCAATTCATCAAGTGAGTTTTCATAGCCCCGTCGTACATTTTTATAATTATTTTCAAACCTACGGGGGAGAATACATTGCACAACATTTTTATTACGATACCAAGTATGTTAAATTCATTTACATTGCTTAAGTTACCACATGCCAATTGAATGTCCCCATTATATTACATGAACCGTTAATCTTAGAAGCGAGGGTGAGTGGATAGATCTATCGAGGGTGACTCCTCCATCCGGGTTGGTGAATCCCAACTAGTCATACGGATGCATTTCATTTAATAACATTATTGAGTTGTCTGGCAAACACTCTGTTGGGGCGAACATCATGAACAGTCTAGTTTCGGTGTCATGGACTTATAGCAATTGTAACATTTTTCTGTGGCATGATTGTCATACATGGTCTATACTTGCGTAGTCGTATAAAACAATTACATAAACCTATGATTTCTCACCAACATTATTGTTGACCATTTTAGCAATGTATTTTCAGGTAACTAAGACACACTCATCATGGCATGGTTAAGGAACCACTTTTTGAGTCGCGGCGTCGACTTATATCATTGTACATTATGGCATTTTCTTTCAAACCATCGTTTGGACTTGTAATATACTTATATTTCCGCAAACTTTATAAACTTTTGGGACCTATGCTGTAACTCTGAACGCTTTTATTAAATATCAAACGATGTGTTTTTAAACAACACTTTAGGTCGTTCAATATAACTGTGATTGTGGTGCTATGACAGTCAATCCCCAGGAATTCCATTCCGCTGCAAAACAGGTAATTTGGGGGTGTGACATATATCCATGCTGATGAAGTCCATCTCTATTTATAGTAGAGAATACTCAACACTAATCAATGGACATTATGTATGATTAACGGCCAATTAATCACTCATAATAAACCTCCATTATCATAGAAATAGTGGTTACATGACCAATTAAACGTGGTCATAAAGCAGTCATAACAGCCAATTGAATGAGTCAAAGTTGTTACAAATTAATCACTGCAACACCACTAGTAGGAACCATTACACTAGTAGCAGGAACCAAACACTACCGGCAGGAACCATTACACTAGCAGCAGGAACCATAACACTACCAGCAAGAACCATCAGTTACTTCACTAACAGCAGTAACCAATACTACCAACATTTACCACTATTGAGTCAGGGTGTTTAGGGACCTCATGGGTGTACACTCCGTACCTACTAACCCATTACCAGGTGTGAACTAATCCCACAGTCCACTAAATTTTCCAACAATCCTCCCCAAGTTTAGTTCACTTCCTTTGCATGAAAAAAAACATCAAACAAAACATGTGCATAACCGAAAATGTCCTGAGGATTGAATTTCCATCTTAGTACATTACATGTTCATTCATTTGAGAATTGAGGTGTTCTAAGAATTGAACCCTTCAACCCATTTGAATACCTGAAGATAAAATACACACAAGTTTTCAAACACTTAAAAAGCACTTGACACTATACAAGCCATGTGTCCATATCCAAATTCATAAATGTTGTAAGAGCCAAAAGTCCAAAGCTTCCTGAAGCGGCAAAACTTCAACATTAACATAGGTGGTTCCTCTTTATTCATTCTCCTGCCAAGCACTTTTTCAAAGAATTAACCATTAAGAAGTGAAGACTTCATCCTCCTTTTCAGCAGGTTCTAAGCACAACCTTGGGATGTAAAATAAAACATGTGCTCCAGTCCACTGAATGTTCTGCTTTCCACATTGAACTCAGCTCCCAAGTTTCCTCAGGAGGGAGTTGGGTGTCTTAGCATTCAATGACTAAGTTGGACTTAAACCCATCCCTTTAGCAGACTTTATAACCAAGTCTCTAGCCAAACCCTTCATCAAGTGATCAGCTAAATTTTGTTGAGATCTAACAAACTCTATTGATACCACCCCATTTATTATAAGCTCACGAATCATGCTATGTCTGACACCTAAGTGTCTAGCCTTCTCATTGTACATCTGGCTATAAGCCTTTGCCAATGTAGCTGCACTATCACAACGGATAGAAATAGGTGTTATAGGTTTAGGCCACAATGGAATCTCAAGAAACAAGTTTTTCAACCATTCAGCTTCTTTACCAGCAGCTGCTAAGACCACAAATTCAGATTCCATTGGTGAACTGGTGAAGCAAGTTTGCTTCTTGGATGCCCAAGAAATTGCACCTCCACCAAGTAGGAATACCCAGCCACTGGTAGAAGAATTGTCTTCAGTGGTACTGATCCAATTTGCATCAGTGTATCCTTCTAATACTGAAGGATAACCGGTGTATGAGAGACTATAATCCATAGTTCTCTTCAGATACTTTAGTACCCTCTGAACTGCTTGCCAGTGATGAGAACTAGGATTACTAGTATACCTGCTTAATTTACCCACTGCAAAAGAAATATCAGGTCTTGTACAAGTCATGGCATACATTAAGCAGCCAATTACCCTAGAATACTCAAGTTGAGATACAACCTTGCCTTTATTAGGCATCAACTTCTCACAAGTATCCATAGGTGTGCTCACTGGAGTACAATCAAAGTAATTGAATTTCTTCAACACCTTCTCAATATAATGAGACTGAGAGATAGAAATTCTTTTACTTTCATGTTTAATCCTTATACCAAGGATAACATCAGCCTACCCCATGTCCTTCATGGAGAACCTTGATGAAAAAAATTCCTTTGTCAAATCAACCTGATTTAGGTCAGTGCCAAAGATCAGCATGTCATCAACATGTAGACAAATGATGACTCCTTTACCAGATTCATCAAATTTGCTATACACACATTTTCAGACTGTTTAAGTAAATAACCATTAGACAAAACCACTACATTAATTTTTGTATGCCATTGCTTAGGTGCCTGTTTTAGTCCATAAAGTGACTTAATCAGTTTGCACACCTTGTTTTCATTGCCAGGAAAGATGAAGCCCTGAGGTTGGTTCATATAAACCTCTTCATCCAATTCACCATTCAAGAAAGCTGTTTTCACATCCATCTGATGAATAATCAGATTATGAATTGATGCCAAAGCAATCAGCTGTCTTATGGTACTTATACGAGCCACAGGGGCATAAGTATCAAAATAGTCTATCCCTGACTTTTGTTTAAAGCCCTGCATGACTAGTCTAGCCTTGAACTTTTCAATAGTTCCATCTACCTTCATTTTCCTTTTGAAAATCCATTTGCAACCCAGAGGTTTGCAACCAGGAGGTAGATCAACCAACACCCAAGTGTTGTTTCACATGATGGAATCCATCTCATCATTGATTGCTTCTTTCCAGAAGGCAATATCCTGGGACTTCATTGCGTCTTCAAATGTTTTGGGATCATCCTCAACAATGAAGCAATAGGAGTATTGGTCAGAGACCTCAGCCCTTGTACCATCAATTAAATATAATTGAAACTCAGGTTCAAATGACTTTGGATTCTTGACCCTTTTGCTCTTTCTGAGCATAGGTTCCGGTTGTTGAACCACAACCTCATCAGGGACCACTGATGGTTCTTCATCAAGGATCTCTGATACACCAATGTCATGATTAGGAATCCTCTGACTTGGTCTAAGGACTGATGAGAATCTATTCTCATCAAAGGTTGCATCCCTTGATTCAATTATGGAGTTAATTGAAACATATTCATTAGGTTCAATAACGTAGAACCTAAAAGCATGGGAATGCTCAGCATATCCAACAAAGATGCGGTCAATGCCTCTTTTACCCAAAGTTTTCAACTTTGGATCAGGGAGTCTTACAACAGCCCTACAACCCCAAACCCTGAGATAGTTCAGGTTGGGTTTCCTTTTAGTCCAGAGTTCATAAGGGGTAACCTTGTTCCTTTTGTTGGGAACCCTATTTAATAAATAGCAAGCTGTTAACATAGCTTCACCCCAGAACCCTTGACTCAGTCCTGAATAGGACAACATGGAATTAACCATTTCCTTCAGTACCCTATTTTTCCTTTCAGAAATGCCATTTTTCTGAGGAGTATAGGGAGGAGTCGTTTCATGGATTATACCAACAGACTGAAAATACAAAGTATCCATGTACTCACCTCCCCTATAAGTCCTTAATGTTTTGATCAGGGACCCAAGTTGTAATTCAACTTCAGTTTTAAATACTTTAAATTTATCTAATGCTTCATCCTTGGTATTTAACAGATAGACATAACAAAACCTAGAAGCATAATCAATAAATGTCACAAAGTATTTCTTATTCCCCAAAGAGGGAGTGGCATGAAAATCACACAGGTCACTGTGTATTAGCTCCAAGATCTTAGATTCACGTTTAACACCCTGAAAGGGTTTCTTAGTTATCTTTGTCAACATGCAAGTTTTACACTTTTCAGTGTCCATGTCAAATGCTGGGATTAACCCATCCTTAGACATATCTTGCATTCTTTTATAGTGTATATGGCCAAGTCTAGCATGCCAAAGGGTAGATTCAGTCAGGTCATTGGTGGTCACAAAGGCTGAATTAACACTATCAGTGAAAATATTAATCCTGAACATTTGATTACATAAATAGCCAAAACCAATAAACGCACCATTTTTAGAAAAGATAAATTTATCAGATTCAATAACTTGTTTATATCCATGATTATTCAAAACACTACTTGAAACCAAGTTTTTTCTTATATCAGGAACATGAATAACATTAAACAAAGTTACAATCTTTCCAGAACTAAATCTAAGATCCACACAACCACAACCATGCACCAAGGCTGTTGACTCATTTCCCATGTGAAGAATAGAACCATCATGCAGTGACTCACAAGTATTGAACCAGCTTCTATCTTTGCATACATGAACTGTTGCACCAGAGTCAACCCACCATGCAACGTCATCATCCTGCACATAATAAGATTCAGATACATATGTAACATTATAAATCTGAAAAGACTTATTAAACATATTCTGACCTTGTAGTGAGTTGGTAGAACCACCACTCTCTGAACCATTAGTGCATGATCCGTTGGCTTTACCACTAACCTTAACACCTTTTCAATCCCTTTTAATATGACCAGATTTGCCACATTTCTAACAAGTAGGTGTTGCCTTCTTATTAGGATATGCCCTTGTGTTGTTATGATATTTGCGTTTGCCTTTGTTGTCATTGTACCTGGTGGAGTTGTTATGCTCCACCATATTGACAACAGATGCACCAGTAGCATTGCTACTCTTTGGCTTGTCATTATCTTGCACCCTGAGAGATTCCTCAATGCGCAGATGACTGTCCAACTCAACCAGAGTTAACTCCTCTTTCTTATGTTTCAAGGTATGCTTGAAATCTTTCCAAGAAGGAGGAAGTTTATCAATAACACAAGAGACTGAAATAGCCTCATCCATGTGCATATTGTGTTGTGTAAACCTTCCAAGTATTCCAAGAAGTTCATTGTATTGTTCCATGACTGGTCTTGAATCAATCATTTTGTAATTTGTGAAATTACTTACAAGAAACTTCTTACTTGATGCATCCTTAGCCATATATTTGGTATCCAATGAATCCCAAAGTTCTTTGGAAGATTCAAAGTTCTGATAAATGTCAAATAGAGAATCAGAAATACCATTGAGAATTAGACCTCTGCAAATGTAGTTATCATTCTCCCATTTGCTCCTTCTCCTGATCTGCTCCACTGTAGCATCATCCCCATCATCAGGAATAGGAGTGGTTAGCACATACACCACGCTCATGCTAGAAAGCAAGAAGTGCATCTTCTTTTGCCATCTCCTGAAGTCCACCCCTTCAAACTTGTCGAGCTTAGCAAAGTTTGAAGCCATGTGTTTCATTGCAGCAATAGTCATTGATTATCACAAAATAGTTTACTTTGATTGTTGGGTGGTAATTCCCATAATAGGGTTAAGACAATCAGTAGCAACTACAATACCACTAGGTGGTTACCGGATATCACTTGGAATCGTGTAATCACTTTCCAAAGTAAACTATTCGACCCTAATGCCTGGGTATCACGAATATCTACTTGGGATAAGACCAAATGTATGTTATTGAATTAGGCACAAATCAATAACCCTTTGCTTTCATGTGTTTAAGCTTTCAGTTTGATTATGCTAGTTGTATATGTTTCTCAGTATATCCATGCTGATGAAGTCCATCTCTATTTATAATAGAGAATACTCAACATTAATCAATGGACATTATATATGATTAACGACCAATTAATCACTCATAATAAATCTCCATTATCATAGAAATAGTGGCTACATGACCAATTAAACATGGTCATAAAGCAGTCATAACAGCCAATTGAATGAGTCAAAGCTGTTACAAATTAATCACTGCAATACTACCAGTAGGAACCATTACACTAGCAGCAGGAACCAAACACTATCAGCAGGAACCATTATAATAGCAACATGAACCATAACACTACCAGCAGGAACCATCAGTTACTATACTAACAATAGTAACCAATACTACCAACATTTACCACTATTGAGTCAGGGTGTTCAGGGACCTCATGGGTGTACACTCCGTACCTACTAACCCATTACCAGGTGTGAACTAATCCTACAAGTGCACTAAATTTTCCAACATATAGTAGTTTCAAATTTCCTCAGAATATTCGTGGTTTATGTATTGAGGACTTGCCTGAAACCTCATTCCTGTTTTTACTCCCTTATGTGAATCAGCTATGGAAATTACATCTTCCGTGTATAGATTCGAAAAGAAATTAATTGCCAGTGTTCCAACTTGGAACTTCTTCTCACTTACGCTGTATGTGGAGACGTGGGATTCCAAATTATGAGTCAGTATTGCAAGAAATTGCGCAAACTTAACCATCTTGGGCAGGCAACTCATATTCATATGGGACTTATTGCTCTGGCAGAAGGATGTCCAATTTGTAGTATTGTCTCAATTTCTTCGCATTGATGATGGTCTTGGTTATCACTTATGCGTTGGCATTCTTGGATTGGGGTACTACTTGTTTTTCGTGGAAGCCTGGCTATTATGGAGTTGGTACGTCATACCTGAATTACTTATGGTGTGGGGCTGGAAACCATTCAGGTGTGTTGGTGACAGTACATCTGATCCGAGTGTTAATGGTCATTCGAGCTTATTCCTACCATTCCTCTGCTTAGTGAGGCTTCTTCGTGTAAGGTTTAATCATTTATGTCGGTTCCAGTTGAGTCACATGATGGTCAGGTTTTTTCTCATTGGCTGGAGGCTTCTGGATGACATGGATGATTATTTGGATTGCTATGAGGGCTATGAAGGCTTAGGTTTTTTTACCTGAGTAGCGTATACATTGTTTTATCTTTATTATATAGTCATTGTAGCTTGTTCATGGTACAAACCGCCTCATGCTCATGGTAATGATGGTTGCCATCCAATAAGCTATTAAATGGCTCAAGGATCAAGCCATTTACATTCTCATCAAAAGGGTCAACTCTAATCACTTGGGTCCTTTTGAAAAAACTCAGCTTATACTTGTGAGGCAACAATGGTAGCCTACCACTGTTTTTTGCAATACCAAAAATTAGAAATAACGTAACATTTGATATCTAAAAACATCAATCTTGGATCATAAGTAATTATCAATATTGGATCATATAAAACTTAATATATAGAATGATGAAATCAGGTTTCATAACACATAACACACATATGCATATAGTGCAAAACACATCTATCCCAATATTAAATCTAAAGCCATATCACTTAAGAGATACTATTTCATTATGCACAACATATAATGTGATTAATTCATCAACCACATCAGTTAACAAATACTATTTCATTATGCACAAAATATTATAAGTAAGCCATATTATAAACAGTTGGTTGTACATAGAAAAAAAATCATAAAAAATATTTAGATTGCTGAAATGAGGTTCCATAACTTACATAATCATATAGTGAAAAACAAATCTATATGAATATGAATTCATCAGCTATATCACTTTAACAAATATTCTTACATTATGCACAACATAAAATGTGATCATCATTAGCCATATCACTTAACAAAATATTTTCAAAATATTGATTCATTATAAGAACTTATAAGTGATATTTATAATTTAGAAGGGCTTAATCCAAAAATAATTGCATACCACAATATTGAAGAACTAATCAGTTTAAACATTAAAATAAAAAAGTGAATCAAATTAAGTAAGAAAAAAAAAGACTCACTTGGTGAATTAGGTGATTTCTAGTAACCGAATTTGAGATGGACAAGTGCATTATTGCTGGCTATATATACTCACCTCTAGTGCTAAGAGACATCACACACACAAGTCGACTTCTCCAAAAGACTCTCTTAGCCTCTCTGATATTCTCCTATTGTATAGCTAGGCTGATCTATCATCTTGATCAATCCTAGATAGTATTTTGATTGATTGCTCACACCTGGTGACAATCTTAGTCATTTCTCTCTTGTGTTGTAATATGATACTCACTATTTTGAATCAAGGGGTGGTTGGTTGGATTCTATCTTGGTGTTATTATACATGGTATAAGAGCTTAGGCTCTGATCGATTGGTGATTTCATTGTGTCTAGGGTTTCATCCAATTTTTGGGGGTTCTTGAAATTGGGGTGAGATCTGATCGATTCTTCATTAATTCAACATTCGAGTTGAGTTAATTGCTATTTGTGGTGGTTTCTGGTGATTTCTAGTAAATTAGGGTTTGAATCTGAAAACCCTAATGTTTCTTATTTGGGGGTTCTTGTTTCTTGTGATTTATGGTGATTATTGGGACCTTATTCTTTCACAATATCTCTTAACTATGTGAATTAAGAGTGTTGTGATTTTTTTCCGCTGGTTCTTCTTATTATAGTTCTTTAAGTATTTTTTTCTTCTCTTAAAAATTACTTAATTTTAGCTAAGGGGGTGCAAACGGTGTGATTAACTCCTTAATCTGCCTCCTTGAGAGGTGTGAATACCTGCCCTGTTCACACCCAATTCCCTTGGCTGGACTTTGTAATTTTTGGGTGTGAGTTTTATCTTCTTGCAAAGTTTTTTGTTAGTATTTTACTCTACTATTTTTTCTGTGCTTATCTGCTAATTGCTTATCTATTACTTATTATGGCTCCTGATATTAGTGATGTTGATTTGATTAGTAATCTTGATTTGGGTAATCCTTTGCATCTTCATTCGAATGATATTAGTACAACATCTATTGTGTCTATTAAACTCACTGGTACTCAAAATTATAGAGTTTGGTCTACTGCTATGAAATTGGCTATTAATACTAAGAATAAAGCTGGTTTTATTAATGGTAAATGTGTTAAGACTACTTATGCTTCTAGTGATGTTCTCTATAATCAATGAGAGGGATGCAATTCTATTGTGTTGTCATGGATCTTAAATTATGTGTCAGAAAATTTATATCTTGGTCAAATCTTTTCTGAAAATGCTTCTGAAGTCTGGGCTGAACTTAAAGAGACTTATGATAAACTTGATGGTTCTATTATTTTGAGTCTTATGCAAAAAATTAATAATTTTAGACAAGGAGAGTTAAATGTGTCTAAATATTATTATAAGGCTAACTCATTATGGAGAGAATTTGATATTATGACCAAATTGCCTATGTGTACTTGTGCTACTAGAGAAGATGTGTTAAAACATAATCAACTTATGAAACTTATGCAATTTCTTATGGGTCTTAATGAAATTTATCAGCCTATCAGAAGTAGTATTCTCTCTAGAGAGACTCTTCCTGATGTTAAGGATGCTTTTGTTACTATTTCCAGAGAAGAGTTTCATAGAGGCTTTGCCTCTTCTTCTACTGGTTCTGATTCTCTATCTCAAATTGCTGAATTTGTTTCTAAAGCAAATTGGACTAATAATGGAAATAAGAGATTTGAAAATAAGAAGAGTTCTGTTAATGATAATAAGAAGTTTGTTAATACTGGGAATAATAATAATAATAGGGGACCTAATCCAAACTTACTTTGTACTAATTGTGGTAAAATTGGTCACACTGTTGATAGATGCTTTGAAATTATTGGATTTCCTCCTGGTTATAATAAAAATCCTGGTAAAAAACAAACTAACTTCAAAAGTTCTTATAATGCTAATGTTTCATCTGTGGAAAATGGTTCTTCTATGTCTATCACTAACGAACAGATGATGAAACTAATGAGTCTTATCAATGATATGCCTTCTAGCAGTATGCAAGCCAATATGGCAGGTATACCTAGCTTTATGAACAATAATGTTTTCTTTCATATAAATTTTCATAAGTTTTATAACAACAATACTGCTTTGTGTAAAGATAGTATTGGGGGGATTATTGACTCAGGGGAAAACCAACACATGACTATTAATACTCTTAATATGCTTAGCATTGTTGATATTTCTGATTTAAACCTTACTGTTGGACATTCTAATGGTACTCTTGCTAATATCAAATATATTGGTAATCTAAAACTTTCTGATAAAGTCACTTTATATGATGTGTTGGTAGTTCCTGAATATTGTGTTAGTTTATTATCAGTGCATAAACTATTCAAAGATAGTAGAATGTTTGTAGGATTTGATGAATCTAAATGTTACATTCAGGATTTGACTTAAAACAAAATCATAGGGACTGGTAGTGAAAATGGTGGTCTCTATTTTTTTGATACTCCCTCTCGTATTACTTCTATCAAACAATATGTAATATGTTTGTTACTTGTTTGTTACTTGGTCACTAAAGATTCTCATGTGTCTCCTTGTGACATCTGTCACAAAGCCAAACAGACCAGGGAATCATTTCCTATTAGTGATCATAGGAGTTCTTCTATTGGCGATCTTGTGCATATAGACCTTTGGGGTCCCTACAAGGTCACCAGTAGAGAAGGATTTAGATATTTTATGACCATTGTTGATGATTTTACCAGGTATGTTTGGATCCATCTTATAAAATCTAAAGATGAGGTTTATAACTTGTTTATTAGCTATGTTAATCTGATTCTAAATCAATTTAAGTGTGGTATTAAAACTGTGAGATCAGACAATGGTACTGGATTTGTTAACAATAAAATGAGTAATTTGTTTAGAAGCCTGGGTATTATTCATCAAACTACTTGTGCTTATACTCCTCCATAAAATGGGATTACAGAGAGAAAGCATAGGCACTTAATAAATGTTTCTAGAAGTTTGTTGTTTCAAAGTGGTATTCCTGTAAGTATGTTGCCTGAATGCATTTTAACTGCTGCGTATCTAATTAACAGGTTACCATCTTCTGTTGTGAGTGGAAAGTCTCCTTTTGAGCTTGTGTATGGTCAAAAACCAAAACTTTCTCATATGAGATGTTTTGGTTGTGGAAAGTCTCCTTTTGAGCTTGTGTATGGTCAAAAACCAAAACTTTCTCATCTAAGATATTTTGGTTGTTTGTGTTTCTCTTCTATTATTAATAATGCTAATAAATTTTCTTCTAAATATGAAAAATGTGTCCTCATTGGTTTTTCTACAACAAAAAAGGCTTATAAGGTTTACAGTCTTGAGTCTAAACTGATTTCTTATTCTAGAGATGTTCAATTTTATGAAACTGTTTTTCCATTTAAAATGAACTCTCAACTTCAAACTGATAAGACTTCTGACACTACATTGAATGATCTAAACTTTTTTAACAAGAAACACATTGATCAAAATCCTAATGATGAAAGGAGAGGTTCTAATACATCCAATGATGATGGTTGTGCCTATTCATGCCCTAGAAGTACACATACTTCTAATGATGGTAAGAATAATGGTATAACAACATCCATAGATGACAATAATTTATCTGAGGGAAGTGCCCCTTCTAATCTTAACACAACTCAATTTTTCTCTACTCAGAACACTAGTCATGAGCAACCTGTTCTTAGAAGGTCTAGTAGGGACTCTAGAATGCCTGCTAAGTTTAATGATTATGTTGTGAGTAGTAAAATAAAGTATGGGCTTGATAAATATGTATGTTATTCTAATATGAGCCCTGCAAATTATTGTTTCTCTAACACTTTAAACAAATCTGTTGAGCCTACCTCTTTTGAGGAGGCTGCTAAAGATATTAGTTGGGTTGAGGCTATGAATAATGAGATAACTGCTTTAAAAAGAAATAACACGTAGACTGAGTGTGAACTTCCTAAAGGAAGGAAAACTGTCATTATTAAGTGGCTATGGAAAATTAAGTATAAATCCTCAGGCGAAATTGATAAATATAAAGCAAGGGTTGTTGCCAGAGGGAGGGATTTTATTATAGAGAAACTTTCAGTCATGTTGTTAAAATGTCCACTATGAGATGTATGATTAATATTGTTGTTTTTAGTAATTGGAGTATTTTTCAATTAGATGTTGATAATGCATATCTATATGGTGATTTAACTGAGGATGTTTATATGACTCTTCCTCCTGGATTTGATGATCATAAGTCTAAAATTGTGAAGCTTAATAAATCTCTATATGGCCTTAAACAGGCTCCTAGACAATGGAATGCCAAACTTACTTTAACTCTTAGTGAAAATGGTTTTGTGCAGTCTAAATTTGATTACTCTCTATTCAGTAAGAGGTTTGGAAATGTGTGTCTGATTATGCTTGTATATGTTGATGACATTATCATTACTGGAAATGATATTAGTGAAATTGAGAAGTTTAAAGTGTTCTTAAAAACTAAATTTCAAATCAAAGATCTAGGAAAGATTAAATAATTTCTTGGAATTGAAGTTTTAGAAAATGATAATGGTGTGTGTCTCAGTCAAAGGAAGTATTGTCTTGAGCTTTTGCATGAATATAGCTTACTTGCTGCTAAACCTATTGATTCTCCTTTGCCTGAGAACACCACTCAAAATCATATTGAATCTGATGACGATAAAGCTTCATCTAATATAGGTAATTATCAGAAGCTTGTTGGGAAATCAATCTAAACTAATACAAGACCTGATATTGCCTACTTTGTTCACTGTTTAAGCCAATTTATGCATGCTCCCTTACAATCTCACTTGAATGCTGCTCTTAGACTTTTGAGATACTTAGAAAGATCTCCTGGTAATGGCATTCAGATTAATACAAATGGGAATCTTAAGCTTAAAGCTTATGCTGATTCTGATTGGGCTAGATGTCCAGTTACTAGAAAATCTGTTTCTGGTTATGGTGTATTTTCGGTTGATTCTTTGGTAACTTGGAAAAGTAAAAAACAATCTACCTTGTCTAGGTCATACTATGAAGTTGAGTATAGATGCATGGCTTCTGCTACTTGTGAAATTATTTGGCTTGCTAATGTGCTTGGTGACATGGGTGTTGAAAACTTGTTACCTGTGGTTTTGCATTGTGACAATAGTTCTGCTCTGCAGATTGCTGGTAATTCAGTTTTCCATGAGAAAACTAAGTACTTTGAAATTGATGTTCACTTGGTTAAAGAAAAAGTCTCTGTTGGGGTTATTAGAACCGAGAAGATTCACACTTCTCAGCAAATTGCTGATATTGTGACTAAAGCCTTGGATATTAAGCAACACAAGTGGCTTTGTGATAAGCTTGGTATGATGGACATGTTTAAGGTTGAAGGTTTGAGAGAGGGTGTTGAATAAATTGGTCAAACCTTCCCTTTATATGTTCTGGGACTAGTTCTGTCATTCACAGAACTATACTAACACCAACATATTTGGTTTATCTGTGTTTGTCTCCTTATGTTTGTACATGGACTAAAGATGGACAAGTGCATTATTGCTGCTTATATATACTCACCTCTAGTGCTAAGAGACATCACACACACAAGTCGTCTTTTTCAAAAGACTCTCTTAGCCTCTATGATAGTCTCCTATTGTATAGCTAGGTTGATCTATCATCTTGATCAAGCCTAGATTGTATTCTAATTGATTGCTCACACCTGGTGATAATCTTAGTCATTTATCTCTTGTGTTGTAATCTGATACTCACTATTTTGAATCAAGGGGTGGTTGGTTGGATTCTATCTTGGTGTTATTATAATTTCTACAGAACCCATTTTGGAACGGCTAGAATGTTGGTTGATTTCTGGTAACCCATTTTGGAACCCTTATTGCCGGAATACATTTGCATTTTGTTTCGATTAACTTTGCATTTTCGAAATTCTAGAAGATCCCCTTTAAGATCAAACAAATAACGTATTAATCTACTGCACAAATAATAACTTCAGCAAAAAAAAAAAAAAAAAAAAAAAAAAAAAAAGTAAACTATAGGTCTGAATTTCATAAAAATCAATAAGTGATATGGCATACCGGATGATTAATAGACCAAGTATCCCCATTATACCGGATGATTGAAGCTATATGATTAAAGTTAGAATGTTGAAAAATTTTAGTTCCAAAAGACAAATATATAATTCCAAACGAATCTGACGAACCGCTAGAAGCAAATCAATAGAGAGCACTAATAAGAGCATAAAATATGTTCCGGCCAATTAACCAAAAATATAATCGCAAACACGCAACTAAATCAACAGATCCATATTATCACATATACAAACATCTTCATAATATAACTACAAAACATCTAATAGCTTTCAATAAATAATGGTTACAAATTTTCCATATGCAATCCTTATATTGGTCTTAGAAAAATTGCTACAATGTTTGTTTCATCTTCTCGACAGAAGGTCGAACCATGTGTGCGATTAAGGTTTTCTAAGAATAAAGGGATAAGTTATCTTTAGGGTTTTGGAAAGAAGGGTAAAAAAGATTCCTTCATTTGAATCAAAAGTAAGTCTAGAATCATTGTAAACTCATATTAGAATCGAAATACCAATGCTTCTTTTATTATAAATTCAAAAAAATAATAATAAATCAAATATCACTTACTAAGTAAACAATCTTTTCTCCGAAATACAAAAATTCGTTTTCTTTTATTATATAAAAGAATAATAAAAGATTTGGTAAATAAGGTTTTGGAAAAGTGAATTTTTTTCTATCTTTTCCTTATAAAAGATATACGCGTAGATAAAAAGTTGCAACACAAAATCCAAAATCATAAGACACCAACACCCCCCAAGAAAAAACCCTCAATAAACCCTTCGGTGTTGTTTGATCAAACCAAATTAGCCTTCCAACCGTTGAAAAATGAATGGATCAATGGAGACTGTGTTATACCATACATGCACGATGGTGATGACTTTAACTCTATCTCTTTAGTTTCCCGTAAATTTTATCAACTCGATTGTATTATGCGTAAGCACGTAACTGTCCACGCCCATTACGCCCCAAACCCGTCTCGTGTAAGCCAAAGATTCCCTTTTATCGAGTCTTTAACACTCAAGGGAGTTACTCGTTGGGTTTATTCACCAATATCGGCCATTAACATCATGATCACCCCATGGATTGAAGAAATCGCTGTTAACTTTGAGTGTTTGAAAGTGCTTCATATCCGCCGTATGGTTGTTTGTGATTCTGATCTTAAGCTGTTGGCTAAAACCCGAGGTAAAGATTAACGGAGTTTGAGGATTCACAATTGTCGAGGGTTTTCCACGGACGGGTTAATTCACGTCTCTAAGTATTGTAATGATTTGAGGACGCTTTGTTTGGAAGGTAATTATATGGAAGATGGGAATGAGAAAGATGGGCAATGGTTACGTGAATTGGCTTTGCATAACAAGGTTATTGAATCGTTACATTTTGATTTCGAAATTAATGATGTGAACGATCTTACACTTATTGCGAAAAAATGTAGTAATTCTTTAGTATCTTTGAAGACTGATCGATTGTCTTTAAGTGATTCAGGAGATGATTTTAGCCATGCTATCAAGTTAGAATATTTTAATGGCGCTAGGTTTGATGTGTATGTGGATTATAGTAGTTTCAAATTTCCCCCAAGTATTCGTGGTTTAGGTATTGTGGACTTGCCCGTTACTTCATTCTCTTTTCTACTCCCTTATGTAAATCAGCTGCGGGAATTGAATCTTACATGCATATTTGTTAAAAAATATTGCCAGTGTTTTTTTATCGAAATGTGTCTCAACTTGGAAGTCCTATGTACAGATGATGCATGTAAAGATAGGGGATTGCGAGTTATTGGTCAGTCTTGCAAAAAACTGCGAAAACTTACCCATTATGAGCCCGTGACTCACATTGGACTTATTGCTCTGGTACAAGGATGTACTAATTTGGAGTATTTAAATGTTACACTCTCAGATATTTCAAATGAAGCTATCGAGTGTGTAGGAACTCATTTGAAGAATCTTTGTGATTTCCGTATGGATTTGCTTAAGGAATACGATATACAAGATTTACCGCTAGACAATGGGATTCGAGCTATGCTAAAGGGTTGCATCAAACTCAAAAGGCTACATATCAGCCTTTGTGATGGAGGATTGACGGATGTGGGTTTGGGGTACATCGGGAAGTATGGTCATAATTTAAGATGTCTTTTTCTGACTAATACAGGAGAGTCTGATACCGGACTTCTAGAGCTATCGAAAGGGTGCCCAAAATTAAGAAAACTATATTTGAAGAAATGTCCCTTTAGCTATCAAGCTGTTGCCACTTTTGTGTTTAATATTCACTCTCTGAGATATATTTTGGTAAGTCGTTATAGGTTGACACCCACTCGTCCAACGTTTACTGCTGAGGTAATACTACTTAAACCACTTTTGTCTTCTTTTTTTTCATTATGTACAAATGTTATGCCTTAGTTTGATTACAAAAGCAATTTTACCGAGGAGTACAAATCAATGATTTTACAAGAATAATTAAAAAAAATTAAATGATTCGACCCGTTTTCTTTTTACCTAAACATTTGACCCATCTGATATGAACCCAACTCAAATGATCCATTTTTATCTAATTTGGTTGGAACTGTTGTGTACCTAAAAACAATGCATCTGATTCAACATATATTTAGTTTAGTCCTCTAAACCTTGTCAGCTTCAAGCTTTCAACTCCTTTTGAAGCCTTTCTTTTCCCAAAAGAATAAAGCATCTGTTGAGGAAATCTTTTATTCAGAACTTTTTAGTGACGTTATTCATTTTGATGTACTGACCTTGGCTGCAGGAACTTACAGAATTGACACAGTATGTTACACTTGCTGAAAAACTCCATAAGTTAGCCGTACAGTTAGTAGCAGATGGAAGTGGTTTAGGATCTGCAAAGATAACATATACATCCTCAAGAGCAAAAGATAATTTTGATACCCCATTAGCCCGCGCTGTGGTCGCCAATGATATCTGTGTAAATGAAGAACGGGTCACTTTAGACTGGTCATCTGACAAGCCACTCAAAATCATCAAAGTCCAAATTGCGAATGTCGAGTAACGTTTTGCAGTTGCAATATCCGAGTGTGGTGAAATTAAAGTAGAAGGGAGGGTCAAGGATGGGGTTCCATATTTGACGAGAGTAGGTGCTTTGGATGTGGATGTGAGTTTGGAAGGAAATATTATGCTTTGTAGACAAGCCCCTGATCATTCTAATATAGTTGGAAGGGTTGGAAGTATATTGGATGAAGAAAATGTGAATATTAGCTCTATTAGTTTCGGTAGGAACGCACAAAGAAATCAAGCGGTTATGGTGATTGGAGTTGATGAGAAACCGAGCAAAAAGGCTTTGAAGAAGATTGATGAGATTCCTGCTGTTGAGGAGTTTGTGTTCCTTGCTTTATAGTATTGTTTTCCTTCCTTTCCGATTGACTGATAAGTCACAATATTTGTTATTTTGTTGGCCAAAACACGTCTAATTTGGTTGTTATGATACGTTAATGTTGTATTGGTCGTTTTGTTAAACTTATTATTCATGGTTAAACTATGCTGAATGATTCTTATTTACTACTATGATATTGTTTATAATAGCTGAAGGGCATGGATTACCATGTTATTGTTAAAAACGAAAGCGTCTTAGTGCTGAAATTAATTGCAGTTTAACTGCTTCATAAAATTCTGCAGAAACATATTATATCAGCTTCTATTGATTTGGTAATCTACTAAACATATTGAAAATTTGTTTGCTAATTGATTGTGAGTCAACTGATCCTATATATGTAGTATCATTTTCAGTTTTCGAGTCAAATATGTGACGCAGACTTATGATATGGAACTTAATCATCAGATGCTCTTTATTCCAAATTTTAGTAATTTAATTTAGGCAAGTTCAAACTTCGTAAATATTTGCCCATGTGTACCAGCCTCTAGACTCTAGAGGGATAATCTACCACTGGTACGCTACCAGTTTCACGCCGATTGAGCATAGCTCTCTCGGTCATGAATGGTCACTGAAGTAGATTTTTAGAGGGAGTTTGCTGTAAAAGAGGTAAAAGTGTAGTGGAAATTGAACTTGGTCAGTTTTTAGCTTGATTAATGGCCTCAAATTAGGTGTGAACTCGAGTTTGTTTAGGCTGCGCATGTTTCTAGCTTTTACTTTGTCGATCTTGAGTTATGAGTCTCGTGTCTCATTACACTTCTAGAGAAGTCTTGAGAGGAGTAGATGACTAGTAGTACTAAACACAAATGCCAAAGGCGTATGAGCTTGTTATCTCGAGTCTTGGATACCATGTATATTATTAATAGGCAACAACACACTCACACCTCGTACGGAGTATGTTTTACACACTTGAACTCTTAACCTTTTAGTTAGTATGTCACTCACATAAAAAGACCTTTAATATGTCGTGCACATGTTATAAATGCTTAGTTTATGTAAAATTGGTTCGATAAAACTACATGTCCAACTTTAATATGTTAGATTGGACGACCTAGGAGAAGTAATGAATAATCGGCCAGACCAATTTAGTTCTTTTTGGCTTAATTGGCATATCAATCCAAACTAATTGCTTCCTTACTTCTTGAAAGGGTAAAACACTAAAAGGTATTGTTTCCAAAATGCATAAGTTGTTTTCAAAAGACTTCAAATCGAACATGTTGCACTGAATTCTTGTCATGAAACGTGAGACACACACCATATTCGACCAATGACGTGACTCAAACATTCCCGGCCTCAGTCCTCACTTTCTTATTCTCGGGAAAAATCTCTCCACGCTCATAAACTCCTCTGCTAACAAATTTAACCGAACCAACTTAAGGGTGTAAACGAGTCGAGTACTGCTAAGATCGAGCTCGGTCGATCTTTAGGTTTCTAACTCGAGCTCGACTCATCATCTAAAACTCAAGGTTGATTATTTCCATATCTCAAGCTTAAACACAGTCCGGATTTAGGTTTCAAGCTAGAGCTCGACTAGTCATCTAAAACTCAAGCTCGATGATTTCCATATCTCGAACTCGATGAAATATCGATATGTCAAGCTCGACTCAACTCAATTTTCATGAAAATTAAGTAATTACACATACATAAAAGAGTAAATCATAATTTAATTGAAGCTCGATAAGACTCGCTTCAATCACCGAACGACTACCCTCCACCCCATTGCTTCATGTGTGTGCCCTTCTAGCCTTCTTATCAGTAATCCAACATTGGCCATGCCTCCGAATCTCTTGGATTTCCGTCACCAACTCAAACTCGACTCTTTTAAACCAGTAAGTCAGTAAGTTACGAGTCGATCTCGAACAACTCACGAACACCGTAAAACACATCACAAAACAAAATGACACTTCCTCTTATCCTACCACAAAACCACCCATCACTAACCCTTTTGAAAACCTGCAAAACCCTTTCACAATCAGACAAATCCACACCCAATTAATCAAAACAGGTCTCCACAAAACCCAATTCACCCAATTCAAAACCCTAAATTTCCTAGCCTTAAACCCTAATGGCAACCTCAGTTACGCCTTCTCGCTTTTCGAAACCATCGAAAAACAGCACCCAGTTGATCTTATCATATGGAACACCATCATTAGAGCCTGTTTGATCCATTCTTACCCATTTTCAGCAATTGGGTTCTTTCAAAAAATGGTTTTGAGCAATGTGGGCCCCAATAACTACACTTTCCCGCCAATTTTGAAAAGCTGTGGGATGGTTCATGGTGGGTTTAAGGTTGGGAAGGTGATTCATGCGTGGGTTTTGAAATTGGGGCTAGGGGATGATGTGTATGTTAATAGCTCTTTGGTCGAGTTTTACGTTGAAATTGGGGATGATGTTTATGTTTTTACACCTGTGCTACGTGTGATTCTATATCATATCAATCTAATCCCGTCTCAATTGTAGTTGAGCACAAAGCTCAAATTGGACACCACTGAAGATCAAGCATTATGAAAAACCTAGACTAAGAACCATACTAGTTGTGGATGTCTGCTCGTATTTGCCCGAAGCTGAAGACTAACTAGAATTGTTGGGTTGCCAGGCCTTTTAATTTATTTGACTTATTGTACATATAATTTTGGTTTTTGTTTTTGGTTTGGGGTTGTTTTCCCCTTCCTGGTTGTTTGTTGTACTTTTCGTTTTGTGAGGTCCTCTTGTTTGAGTCTTCTGTTTATAGTAGCTGATCTTTCGGAAAAAAAAAGAACAAGATTACTTGTGATAATTTGACCGAAACAAACAAAACGAAACTCACGAACAAGGACCAAACCGATTAGGCTTTGGTGAGCTTAGTCAACTAACTAGGTTTAATCCAGTTTTCTAAGTTCGGTTTGACCCAGGGTTCAAAACACTCAGACCTACTCTCGACACACAACAACAAAAACCTTTCTCGCCACAATTCTAACACCACCAAACCACAAGGACTGGAAACAATGTTTTTTTTATCCGGTTAAGCGCAGAATATGTGAAGGCTGCAGTTAAGTGTTACTAGTATTTGCATACTCTAGCTTTATGGAATAGAGAATGTTTTACGGCCATATGGCTTTGGTTCATTAGGTCTGCAGTTATATGGGTGGTTGGGATAGTGGGTCTACTGTTATATGGGTGTTTGGGACAGTAGGTCTGCAGTTACATGGGTGTTTGGTCAGTGGCTAAGCTCTAAGACTGTCATGAGTGTTTGGTTTAGTGGTTCAAAACTTTTCTACAGTCGTATGTTATATAATCCCTGCTGTATTTCCATAATGGGTTCTTTTGGCTTTTAAGGTTCAGGGGTCCGGTTGGTATTGGGATAGTGTGCTAAGAATGCACCTGGTGGGTCTTGTGCTACATATTTTGTTTTTTGTTTGTAACATTTACTGTATGTGTGATACTGATTTGTATATTACAATAACGAAATGCACCAAATACAAAATACAATCTCAGTTGTTACAAATAAAATTGGGTGGTAACAAAGAAAGAAATGCCCCCACTGGGAACACAGTGTCTAGTAAATTTTTTTGATGTGCAGGTCCAATGGTTTATGCACCAGTGATTGTCTCAAGTTTAGATTTAAAAGTCAATTGAGTTAGTTTTTTGTTGTGTTGTATGAGTTGGTTGTGTTTGTTTTGTCTTTTTTATTTTTTGGTCTCTTCCTAAATGATGTAAGAAGCTGTTATATATGAAACGTGGAGTGGGTCAAATTTATGGTCCATTCAAATATAACATATTATTATAAATAATTCTAAAAGTACTCGTTTTGTTAATTAAGTTTTAAAAGTGCAATGGTCAATTAAAAAAACTCCTTCACTAATACTCTGCTACAAATATATTAGATTTAGGAGGTTGTATGCATCTTTTTCAAAAATACTTTTATCCATTTTTTACCAAAGTTATTGCGTTAGTTATGACTAAGAATACACTATATTACAAGAAAGGGTAGCTCGCGCATTAATTGATACTAGCAGGGTACCCGCGCGTTGTAGCGGCGGGTACTCTGTAATAAAATTTTTTGATGAATAATGTATTTTAGTTTATTATGTTCTTTTTAACAATAAATTTACGGATATCAAGAATTTCGTATAGCCCGTGCCCGTTCGGGTTCGAACCCATTGGCCCGTGTCTGCTCGGGCTCGAGCCCGTTTGGTCTGCGCCCGTTCGGGCTCAAGCCCATTTGGCCCGTTGCCCGTTCGGGATTGAATATTTGTATAACGTGCTTTATTATTTGTAGTAGTGAATTTAATGTAGGAATTATGTTTAATTTGGTTGTACAATATGCTTGATAATTTGTATATCTTATGTAAGGGGTGTTTTAATAACTGTATTAACTGTATTTATTGACCAGTTAAATAATTGACTACATTAAATAGCATTAATGTGGTGTTTTGTTGTACACTATGCTTCTTGTCTTGTATGTCTGAAAACTATGTGCCTTAAAGTGTTGTACACTATGTTTCTTTTCTTGTAAGTAGTAGTCATTATAGTCATTAATAACATTGACCACTTTTATAGCATTAATGTTGTAAGTCTGAGAATAAGTCTGAAAATTACATCATGCTTATTTTATTATACACTATATTTATTTTGTTGTAAATCTGAAAATTGGTTGCAGCTATTGTAAATTGTGCTTAAATGGTTGTAATTTTTGGTGAAGATGTGTTTTTAATAGCATTAATGTTGTTTGATAGAATTTTGGTTTTAAAATGACACCACGCTTTATTTTGTTGTACAATATGTTTACTTTGTTGTAATTTTGAAAATTTGGTGTATTAAAGTGTTGTAAACCATGCTTAATTTCTTATACGTTTTAAAATTAAGAGTAAGGTGCCTTCGTGCATTATATGTAGTATATATTATTGAGGGTGGTGGTATTGGTAGTTTAGTCTGTCTACGTAATGTGTCGAAACAGGCTGGTTGGGTTTACAAAGTAATGCATTAGTTAGGAATACAAAAACAATGTTTTGACAAGAATATACAAAAGAAGTTTAAAATGGTTTGAGAGGTTGTATGCATTAGAAACAAACTTTGATAGTATTACACGTTTAACCCCGGTTTTAAGGACCTATTGTTAGGGTTGGGATTCAGTAAAAAGAAAATTTAAAATAAAAAAGATGAGAAATTATTATAGCCACACATTTGAGACATTGACTTAATTAGATGCATCTCTATTCATTTAGATGCATCCTAATTAGTTTCGAAAGTGACTTTGAAGTAAAAACAATGTGAAATAGTACTATTAACAAATTTGACCCGCATGAGAAGAAAAGTACATAAGATTCGCCTAACCTGATGAAATGCATATAATATATGTATATGCATCTAATTTTTTGCTAAAAAATATATTAGGCTGCATCTAAAATATAAAAGACGCATTTAATTACTTAGTATCCTCTCTTTGTCTAATAAAGTGATATGGCATACTGGATGATTAATAGACCAAGTATCCAGGGCCAGCTTTAGGGGAGTGCAAGAAGTGCGATTGCACAGGGTCACCGCTTGACGAGGGCCACCAAATTTCATGCACTTCTATTATATTTACGAACACAATATGAGACTCGAGCTTAATTAATTCATGCACTACTTATACATAGGTATATTATATGTGTGTTAGAGGGCCTCTTTGTGGTAATGGCACAGGGCCATTGAAATCCACGAGACGGCTCTGCAAGTATCCCCATTATACCGGATGATTGAAGATATATGATTAAAGGTAGAATTTTGGTTACAAATTTTCCATATGCAATCCTTATATTGGTCTTAGAAAAATTGCTACAATGTTTGTTTTGTCTTCTCGACAGAAGGTCGAATCATGTGTGAGATTAAGGTTTTTTAAGAGGATAAGTTATCTTTAGGGTTTTGGAAATAAGGGTAAAAAAATACTTTCATTTGAATCAAAAGTAAGTCTAGATAATCATCGTAAACTCATATTCATATTAGAATCGAAATACCAAATTAGGTAATATTTATGCTTCTTTTACTATAAATTCAAAAAAAAAATAATAATAATAAATCTAATATCACTTACTAAGTAAACAATCTTTTCTCCGAAATACAAAAAGTCGTTTTCTTTTATTATATAAAAGAATAATAAAAGATTTGGTAAATAAGGTTTAGGAAAAGTGAATTTTTTTTCTTATCTTTTCCTTATAAAAGATATACGCGTAGATAAAAAGTTTCAACACAAAATCCAAAATCATAAGACACCAACACCCCCCAAGAAAAAACCCTCAATAAACCCTTCGGTGGCTTGAAGGTGTTCTTTGATTAAACCATCATTAGAGCCTGTTTGTTCCATTCTTACACATTTTCAGCAATTGGGTTCTTTCAAAAAATGGTTTTGAGCAATGTGGGCCCCAATAACTACACTTTCCCGCCAATTTTGAAAAGCTGTGGGATGTTTCATGGTGGGTTTAAGGTTGGGAAGGTGATTCATGGGTGGGTTTTGAAATTGGGGCTAGGGGATGATGTGTATGTTAATAGCTCTTTGGTTGAGTTTTACGTTCAAAGTGGGGCGATTGGGGATGCGCGTAACGTGTTTGATGCAATGTCTGTGAGAAATGTGGTTTGTTTTACGGTTTTGGTTTGTGGGTATTTGGAAGTGGGGAAGTTGGATGAGGCATGTGGGTTGTTTGAGGAGATGCGTGTGAGAGATGTGGTGGCGTGGAATGCGGTTATAGCTGGGTGTGTGAAGATGGAATGGTTTGATGAGGCGATTGGGTTTTTTGAGGAGATGGGACGGGAGAAGGTTAGGGTGAATGAGAGTACATTGGTGACGGTTTTATCCGCTTGTGCTCAATTGGGGTGTATTACGACAGGTGAACGAATCGGTACTTATGTTCTAAACCATCAACTTAGTTCAAATGTCCGGGTTGTTAATGGCCTTATTGATATGTACTCGAAATGTGGCGAGTTGGATAAAGCTAGAAGCTTGTTTGATAATGTATGTAATAAGAATATAGTCACGTGGAATGTTATGATAGGCGGGTATACACATAGACACTCTTATAAAGAATCATTAGACCTGTTTAGAACAATGCTGGAATCTAATTACGAACCTAATGAAGTCACATTATTAAGTGTTATACCAGCTTGTGCTCACATGGGTGCACTTGATATATCGGGAAATGGATCCATGCTTATATTAACAAGAACTTTTGTGACTCGTCTAACATGTCTCTTTATACCAGTCTTATTGATATGTATGCTAAATGTGGAGACATAGAAGCTGCAAGAACAGTATTCGAGAGTGTGAAAACGAGAAATTTAGCTTCATGGAATGCTATGATTTCAGGGTTAGCAATGCATAGGCGGGCTGACGAAGCGATTGAACTTTTTAAGAATATGGTCAATGAAGGACTTGCACCAGATGATATAACTTTTGTAGGTGTTTTATCAGCTTGTAGCCATGGTGGACTAGTCAACCTCGGTAAAAAATATTTTAACTTAATGATCCAGGAATACAAGATCTCACCCAAACTACAACATTACGGATGTGTGATTGATCTTTTAGCCCGAGCTGGTTTGTTTGAGGAAGCTATGGATATAATCAAGAAAATGGAACTGAAGCCAGATGGTGCGATTTGGGGTTCTCTTCTTGGAGCTTGTATATCTTACAAAAATGTTCAATTGGGTGAATATTTTGCTAAAAAGGTTCTTGAGTTGGACCCTGAAAGCTCAGGAGCTCATACACTATTATCAAATCTTTACGCTGCAAATGGTAAATGGGATGATGTTGCAAGAATAAGAACAAAGTTCAAAGATGAAGGATCAAAGAAAATCCCGGGTTGTACTTCAATTGAAGTAGATGGCATTGTTCACGAGTTTCTTGCTAGTGATAAATCACATCCCATGAGCGATAAAATCTATGCTATGTTGGAAGAAACTAATAGGCTACTTGATAATTACGGTCATGTTCCTGATACATCTCTAGTACTTTATGATATGGACGATGAATTCAAAGAAGCTCTGTTGTCTCAACATAGTGAACGACTAGCCATTGCTTTTGGCTTAATTAGTACAAAGCCCGGGACACCAATTAGAATCATGAAGAACTTGCGTGTTTGTGAGAATTGTCACTCCGCTACAAAGGTGATCTCCAAGATTTTTAAAAGGGAAATCATTGCTAGGGATCGGAATCGATTCCATCATTTTAAAGATGGTGTTTGTTCTTGCAATGATCAATGGTGACGATGTTTTAAGAACTTGAAGACATCCTCAAATTTGTAACTCAAAATGTATCTAGCATAGTAAATAGGTTCACCCAATATCTGTGAACTACTGGTCTATATGTAATTAACCATCTATTTGGGTCTTACATGAAATTTTTTTGTTTTGATTACAATAATAATGTTGCAATCATATGAAAATGCTGTAGTGAAATAACAAAAATTGGTTGATTTTGTGAAATTCTATACTGCAAACAATTAAAGTAAATTAGAAGTGGATAATGGAGCGTCTAATGTTCCAATGTATATGCAACAAGCTTTAGATAGTGTTTGACTTCTAAGGTATACTTTTTACGGAGGTGATCCGTACCCTTATCATCTCAATCACACGCCACTACTATAAAAGAGGCCTCCAACCGAGAGTGGTTGTTGATTTTTTTTGGAAAGGCAACAACTTTATAAGACCACCCAAAGGGGCAAAACAACAATACAAAATAAAGGCATCCTTCCTCAATTAAACAAGCTAATTAAAAGAGGAAAGACCCAAAAATAAAAGGAACAAAACAAAAGCCTAAAAACCAACTCAAAATATAACAATGACAAAACTATCTCACTGCCATTCCATTTTCTATACCACATGACTTGAGAAATGAGTCAACCACTGATGTAATCTTGGGACCATGCCACAGAAGAGAGATAAATCCCCCTTGAACCAGGACCAATCAAAACTCACAACCATCCAAAGAAAACACTAACGTTTTACATCCTTAAAAACTAAACGCAGATGTGTAGTGCCAACAAAACCACCTGCTGAACAAGCATACTTGCAGAGCTGATAAACTTCACTGATAAAAAACATCACAGAAACCACTGGTCCATCACATTAGCATCTAATATCTTCAACAATTCTGACCATTATATCATAGTTTCTAGCAGACACCAATCTTAGGATAAAAAATATTTTTACAGTAGCCGATTACTTGACGGATCCCATAACCATTTTTGCCAATCGATCTCTTTATATTTATTTGATCTTCTAACAATCCACTCAAAATTTTTTGATTGGATATCTTGAACAATTTTATTTGTACTTGACACCTTGTTTCCGAACACGCGTGTATTTCTTTCTTTCCAAATGTAGTACCCGGTAGTCCAAATAACCGCTTGCCAAACACGAGAGAAATATATGGGGACATTAACGTTTCCATTGGATGAAAAGAATTCATCAATAGTGAAAGCATTAACACACCCCATCTTCCACCAATTGAAAATCCTATCCCACACACTCTTAGCTAGATGGCAAGATATCAAGCTATGAGCGCACGACTCTATAGAGTTATTACAACTTGGACATAGAACCGAGTCCAAATCAATACCTCTTCTATCTAGCTCTTCGCGAACCGGAAGTCTTCCTCTTAAAGCTCTCCATATGAAAATGTTAACTTTCTTAGGCACCAACTTGTTCCAAAGCGTTTCTTGAGCTCTATTATCGGATATTAGAATCTTTTCCTCAATCAATCTTGATAGATCTTTGACCGTGAACTCTCCATCTTCAACAAGCGACCATCTCCACAGATCCCTACAATTATTGTAAACCACAACATGTTGCAAAACATCTAATAAATCATCAAACTCCTTACTAACCCTACGCGTAATATTTCTAACCCAATCCCATTCCCACACCCAACTATTATCGACCCAAACCCCTCTATCGAACACACTAACCTCCTTCTTCCTATCTAAATGATAAAGTCTAGGAAATCTATCGCAAAGTCTTTGATTGTCCACCCATCGATCTAGCCAGAACCTAATATCCCTCCCATCTCCCAAAACTCCAATACAAAAAGACGTGAACTCTACCCCCACCCCATCAATCTCCATACCACTCTTAACAATGTCGCTCCAAGTACCACCCCCAACCACCCCCCACCTATATCCCTACCGCCCCTTAAACCCCCACACTCGCCATGAATACTTTTGACTACCCTAACCCATAGACTATCCCCCTCCTTCCTAAACCTCCACCACCATTTACCTAGCAAAGCCAAATTTTTTGACCGTAATGACCCAATATTAAGCCCCCCATCCCCAAACGAAGAAATAACCGAGCCCCATTTGACCCAAGACATTTTATTCCCATCCCCCGACCCACCCCAAAAGAAATTTTTTCTAATTCTCTCAAAATTTTTTATGACACTCAAAGGCACGCGGAACATCGAAAAATAATACAAAGGCAAGCTACCAAGAACCGATTTAACCAATGTGAGACGACCCCCGAATGACATCGTTTTAGCTTTCCAATCGGCCAACCTTTTTTTGAATTTTTCCACCACCGAGGTGATGTAATCATCTTTATGTCTTTGATAGCATAAAGGCCATTACATCACCTCGTGAGTACCGAGCAAAATAATAATAATAATAATAATAAATAATAACCATGGATCTTTTTGTGGGCCCCCACTCCAAATGGTCAGAATTAAAAAAAAAAAGTTAAAACTAAACTTTACCATTTTATTTATTTATAAAAATTATGATATATACATGCATCATATTTCATAATATGATTCAAAAACACAAAGGGAAGGCAATATATCCCGATTTTTATTCAGATGAAACACATCAACCGAACGACCTGAACGAACACTACAAGTTATCAGCCAAATCAAATCGTGAGAAATGCATCAAAACCTTCGTGTTGATTTGGTCGAACACCTTTCTCGTGAAGTTTAATTAAGTTTTTAATATGTATGATGTTTTTAATTTTTAATGTAACTAAAGCTCAAATAAAAAGACAAATATCCGTAAAACGATAAAAAAATATTTTTTTTCCAAAAAAAGTTTTCGAAAAATTCTCAAAAAATTCCACAAGATCGGGTATGATGGTGCATTAAAAAGTTGTGAAAAACGTTTTTCTAAAAGTGGGTATTGTTTCGGAAAAAAATTATGAAAAAATACGTTTGCGCATTAAATCGTTTTTTGTGCATCAAAAATTGGTTTTTGCACCCAACTTCTTTTGACTTTTTTCATAAAAATAACATTGCGCATCTAACTAAAACAAGTTGAAAATTTTGTGCATCAAAATTTTTTTGCGCATCAAAATTCGTTTTTTGTGCATTAAAAAAAACGTATCAAAACTCAAAATTATAAAAAAGGTTTTCACAAAAGTTTTATGCACTAACACACCCGATCTTGTGGAATTTTTGAAGAATTTTTTTTTTAAATAAATATTTTTATATTTTTTACGGATATTTATTTTTTTATTTTAACTTTACTCTGTTTTTTATTATGAATAAAAGTTTAATTTAGTTTTAAAAAAAAATATGTTAAAAATTTAGTTTGATGGTGATAAAGGTATAAAAAAAAAAGGCTGTGATAGTGATGACGTACTGAATAACATATGTCCTGATGTGGATGTAATAAAATAGTGGTGATTATATAATAATAGTGGTGTGACTATAAAAATATGTTAGAAAAACATACGAACAAAAATTTAGGTGGTGTTCGTTTTTTAAGAGGCTCTAAATCTGAATCTGAATTGCACACTGAATTTAAGACGTAAATGTCTGAATCTGACCGCATCTGAACGGGAAAAAAAACTCATGTTTGAACCGCACATTTGCTTGCTCGTACTAAAAAAAATTTAGTTATTTTTGTGTCAACAAGATGCAACAAGAGGCATTAAGACACCCCTCTCAAGTCGAGACAATTAACATCTTACTGCCTCTGACTACGTCTGAACGGGAAAAAAACAAACAGTCTGAACGGTTCAGATTCAGAGGCTGTTAAGAGCCTCTTTTTAAAAAACAAGCACAGCTCAACTTTACTTTTTTCAATTGCTTTTTAACTTTTCTGATATTTCATTTTCACTTCTTTTAAAATTTGAGAACAGTCTTAAAGATGCTTTTGTAAGAGCATTTATAATGCATCAAGTGTTAAAGGCTTGATGCATTTAATGTATAAGACATTTAAAGGAATTGATAAATACATTACATCTTTTGATGCATACAACATAATTTGTGCATTACAGTTTGTATAATACTGTAATGCACAAATTGTGCTGTATGCATCAAATACAGTTTGTATAATACTGTAATGCACAAATTATGGTGTATGCATCAAAAGATATAGTGTGAGTATCACCCCTACATTTAATAGCTAAAGTTTGAACGAAAGGCTTGATGTTTATCAAATTTTTATAAAAAACCATAAAAGTATTTAGGGAAGAGTTTAAATTTCTAATATAGTTAAGCATATCAATCGGTGTAGCAATTCTACGTGAATAATTTCTCTTCAAAAAATACTCATGATAACACATATATTAGCTTAACCAATCATACTAAGGATGAGCACGGTACCGATCCCATACCGAATTAGTGGTACCGATTTTTTCCCGAGCATAAATTAGTGGTACCGGTATCGTACTGAACGAGATTCGGATACCGGTACCAGGAAATCGGGTTTTCCCCGCTTTTTTTTGGGAATTTCCCGATTTGGTACCGGTCCCGTACCGAATTAGTGGTCCCGATTTTTTTCACCTTATTTCGTAGTCCCGGTACCTTACTGTATTTCAAGAATCTCGCTACGGTATCGATACGGTTCGAGTTCAGTTCTGGGATTCGGTTCGAAATGCTCATCCCTAAATCATACCCATACATTAGCTTAATTAATGAGAAGCATGCACACCGATTGAAGAACACCTTCACAATATATAGTAGAACAAACACACACCATCACACCAACTAGAACCCCCTCACTACCCAAACACAGCATACCAAGTATGATGGTACCCATCCGTCCTCCACCACATCTAGACCCATCAAGGACTATTCATTATGATTAATTGGTGACATATGTGTTCTAAGACTACATTTACTTTTCATCACTCCAACTTGTTCTCCGATGACTTTTCAACTCTGGTGTTATGTATTCACTCCCTTTTGCTTTAGATGAGACCATAAAAAAAGTTAAGGAGGCATTGGAGAAACCGCGACCACTTTCACCTCCTGTAGATATGTATCTATACAACAAAAGCACTTCACGTTTGTTAACTAGATGAGAATTTTTTTGCTAACTGGTCACATAATATTGCATTTTTTCTTTTTCTTTTTGTAGATTTTTTATGATTTAAACCTGTATATTTCACAAATTTTGAGTAACTTATATGAAACTACCGACTTTGAGTAATATGTCTAAATAACGTACACTTTGTCCGAAAAGATAGATGACGTTTAATTAAAGCTTTGACACTGTAGTGATGTTTAAGGATCTAAGAATCTCTCAAGGGGAAGTGTTAAACATTGTGCATGCACCAACTTTAGCTACTTTCGACAAGCATACTTCAAAACCAATGTTTTCAGAACCAAACCGGACGTCAAACCAGTTGCAGTTTGGTTCCCGGTTCTGCCGATTTAAAGAACCGAATGCTGGAGTAACATTTACAAACTGAGAATATACATACTAACAATATAACATATACTTGTTAAAAAAAGGGCAAATAACCTATTAAAGCATCATACTTGTCACAAAAAGCAGTTTGACGTAGCGAACAAAAAAAATAGCCCTTTTGGCTACTAAACCCGACTATGTTGTCCTTTATTGAGCATTTGACCACTTACTCAACCGGTATCCGGTTTAATATATTTTCATAACATTCAACTCAGCAGCCACGCTGGAAACCTCTCTTGTGGTCCAACAACAATTCATTAAAAGTCAACACCAATTTATTAGATTTGACCAAATCTTACCAAATTGTTCAGATTTATTATAAAGTACTTATATGGGAGTTGTGAAACATTTAAGATAACTGGGAGATTAAATTGAAACCTTACATCAAAATTCATAATAATGTTTTGACTTATATTTCTTGAATTTGTGTAGTCTGCAGACACTCATATGAACCCATCACAACCTGAAGCTCAATCCATCAACAATCCGTTGACTAGGAAGAACTAGAAGAATGTGAATCAATGGATTCCGCAAACTCTGTATCCCGTCATGTTTCCAGCATACGTATCTCCACTCATACCAGTTGCGTTCCCATATTGGCCTGGACCCGGGGCCTCTCAAGATCAATCTTCATCAGGTAAAACAGAATCTCACGAGGTTCTTAAACCAACAGCTGTTCATTCAAAGAGTCCGATCAATGTGGATGATCTTGTTGGCATGTCAATTGAGTAACTAATTTAAGGTCAATTGAAAGGGTTTTTTTTTTAGGGTTCTTATTATTTTGTGCCATGTCTTGGATGGATTTTGCTTTGTGAATATTGAAGTCAATTCGGTTTTGCTTGGATTTGTTGTTTGATTAATTAATTGTTAGTTTTGATTTGGGTTTTTTAGTTGTTAAGTTCTTGCTGGATTGAAGATAATTTTGCAGGAGTTGTGATGAAGGATATTGGCACATGGTATCCCTCTAGATTTCTGTGATGACGTGGCCAAGTAACTGGCACTAACCGGTTGAAAAGTGGTCAAATGCTCAATAAAGGACAACATAGTCGGGTTTAGTAGCCAAAAGGGCTATTTTTTTTGTTCCCTACGTCAAACTGCTTTTTGTGACAAGTATGATGATTTAATAGGTTATTTGCCTTTAAAAAAAACAAAAACAAAAAGGCATATACTTCTACTCTTTTATTATTTCTTTTACACATAACAAATAAATATAGTATAATTATCACACATTACATTTATTTTGTCCTTATCCCACATCAAAACCCAATGTCATCTACCATAACTTTTTTAATGGGTGAAAGCTAAAGATACGCAATATATTTTTTTAAATAAACAGGTCTACGCAACGTACTTTGTAAATTATCAAAGATATGCAATATATTTTCAAATAATCTTCGATCTAGCTAATATGACAGGTTACCAGGTCCCTTAATTAAAAGTTACACCGTTGGTCCCCCAAACTGGACCATATTCGCGCATTTAGTCTTATTTTGATAACGCTCGTTAAAATGTTTTTAAAAATTTATTTACATTACACACTATTAATATGATATAAATAAACAATACACATTTTCTTTATTATTTTCTCATCTTCATATACGGAAAAACAAAAACAAAAAAAATTTCCGTTTATTGGATAATTTAGTAGTATGAACAGTGTTTTTCGTCAAACTGCATCCCTTGTTTTTTTTATCGGGAAAACCGATGATTTGGGCTGATACAACAGGAAATAAC